>JAOEGS010022316.1:0-14291 GCA_025447755.1 Corythornis vintsioides | reverse complement strand
ATATATACCTCTTATAACTAAATTTACTAGTTCACTCCTCTGCTCAACAAAATTCCCAGAAGTGCTGTTTCCTCTCTGCCTGCATCTGTGTGGCATCAGTGTAAGCAGTGGGCTCCAGGGGGTGACTAATCGTGGCAGTGTATTTGGTTTAATAGCTGATTAATTAATGTGAGGAGTCAAAACTGCACTTCCCATGTAGCTGTAGAACTTGGGCTATGCTGGTTAATCATGGGATGACAGGCTGGAAGAAAATGAAATCTGTTTCAGAGGAAAATTAAATAGAAATCATTTAACTTTTCCATGTAAATTAAGAAAAAATAGAAGAGGAGAAAGCAGGAGTAGTTTCAGCCTTACAAATGCTCATCTACTTTGCATTCAGAGCCTTTCAATAAGATACCACAATTAAAAAGTCCTTCAGAACAAAATTGACACTGTTTTGCTTATTACACAGTTGGTGATATCAGCTAAATATCTTAATTTGTCTTAGAATTTTATTATCCACTTGAAATGTTGAGTGGTGCAAACAAAACTGGAAGAGAGAGAAAGAAACCCCTCGTGTTTCAGCCAAGTTACCAGAAATTCACCCAGAAAGCAGAAGCTGCAGAGTTGTTTGTCAGTGCAATGCAACTATGCAAATGATTTGATTTACAACCTGAGGCTTTCCCAACAGCTTCTTGTATTTGTGCTAGGTCTGATTAATGAAAATACCAAAATAGAGGGATATTTTTTTTTAACCTCAGACGTCGAGCTGAGAAGATGTGCACTATTTGAGGAAAGCTGGGGCTGTCACTCATGCCATGTAGACAAAAAGCAGGAGGATGGCAGGATTCTGTTACTGTGCAGTGTTTCTAAATGTACCTGGAGGACTGATGTGACTGCAGGATGGCATGGCTGCTGGTGACTCATGCTGACTCACCCTCTGAGCCTTCTCCTGTGCCCACACACAGCCATATGATTTCCAGTCTGAGTGAATTCTTCAAAATTTAATTTAGTAGACTAACTACAGAGACAGCTACACTTCTTCAGTGCTTGCCTTAATTTGTATTTATGTCTTATTAAATGCCTGTTCAGATTACGTTTCGCAGAGTCCTTTTAAATCCATTTTACAGTAATGTGGAGCAGTGCAACTGTACTTTCTAAACACCAAGGTTTGTCTGAAAACACTGCAGGTGTACAGAGCAGGGATCATTTTCCAGTGCTATGGACCTAAAGGCCTAACACAATCACTGCCCATTGCAGAAGTGCCCGTGGGCCTGGGCTGCAGAAAGACCCCATCTTAGGCAATGAAGAATTCATCAAGACAAACTGACCCGATTCTGATTTTATCTTTAAGACTGAGAATTACATCTTACCTCACTGAACTCCACAGAATTAAAAGGTACAAAACTGGGTGTGAAAGCAATTCTGTCCTGTCCTCTAAACGTGAAAGTGCTGTATGAGCTGACACTTCATCCCCTGTGGTTTCTGCTTCACTGTCTTCCTTGTACTTTGGGGATACAGTCCCCACATTTTCATTATTTCAATTTATTGATCTATTTTTCATTATTTCAGCAGCCATTAAGATTCTGTCTGCAATGGGGCACCATACAAGGAGACCCACATAGCTGTATGACAGGGTTTGAATAGAAGCTGAGAGAAGTGTTTCTACTTCAGTCCTGTGTTCTGCCTGTGGATGTGCCTTCTCCTGCTGGTGCACTGCCAAGTCACAGTCCACCTTTAAATGAGACCATCCATGGTTTCTATCAAACAGGCATGCAGCAAGGACTCTGCTCTGCTGAACCCCCATCAGATGCTCTGTAGGTGAGATACCCACCTTTGGGATGCTACCACTGTTGATCTCCTTCTTTCCAAGTGGTGCCCCAGACCTGTGAGGAGAAATAAGATTGATTGTTAGGGACTGATGGGTTTCAATTAAAGGAGATTTAGACCACAGATTGAATAAATAAGCCTGGAAATCACAGCTACTGGAGACTCAATGCCCCTGCTGCTTTAGGTATCTGCATCCGTATCTTCATTTCTTTGACTCCTGATTTGCAAATAATATAATGGTGATGTAATAGTTATGTGCTAGTAATTAGGAAAAAAAAAAAGGAGTGAAAACACCCCAGTCCCCATCCAGCAATGTAAATAAGCAGTTTATGGTGTTCCAGCCAACACTGGCCTATCTTAGATAAACACATGTGATTGCAGAGCCTGTATCCAAAGGTCCCTCTCTAGATGAACAACCCAGCACTGAGCTTTTCTGTATCTCTGTAGCTCATGCACAGCTGCATTCCAGTTCTAAGTGTCCTGCTGTGCCATGACAGTGCCAGCAGCCACTGTGTGCTTACCTTTGCACTTACCACATCTCATCTCTGGAGCCTGTCTTCAATTTTTTTTTTCCCAAATACTTCATGAAACAGCTGAGCTTATTACCATTGAAGATCTTTGCAAAGCACCACTCTCCAGTGGCTGTTAGTTTTTCTCTTCCAGCTTTCAGAATTTTGCTGCTCTTACAGTGGACTGTAATATTTCCATTTCTTGGATCTTTTTCTAGATGTAAGATACTCAGTATTCTGACAGTTGTACACTCTGGGTTTTTTTTCTTCATGTCTCTTTAAGATTTTATAAATTACACATAATAAAACTATCAACTGTATATCAGACCCTAGCCTAGCAGCTTGTGAACAAGAGATTGTTCAGAGGGTTCACACATGCCATGTCACTAATAATGATGTTCACTTTAGGGTTGTGAGCATTTCCTCAAATTTTCATTCCTCTTACTTCCTCACTTTATGACATCAGAGGCTTAACAATGATCAGAGTAACTTCCAAGTCTAATTCCCTTATCCGTAGTTAATTATAGATATCCCAGCAGAGTGATTTATTTCAGAGTTTCTTGATAGTGAGCAGGCTAATCAGAGGTCTTCTGGGGGCCATTTCACTTTCAGAAATGCTGCTTTTAAAATGTCAAGCCCTAGCACCAAAATTCCATCGGCTTTGTTTCATTTTTGTAGCACAGAGTGTAAAATTAATGAATTAATTCTCATTTCTCCAAACTCGAGCATTCACACTGCAAACCCAGAGTCCTCTTGCCACTAGCTTTAGAAATGAGAAAATCTTTTCTACTCATTTGAAATACACTTATTTATGTGGGTAAGAGGCAGCCTGTGGAAAAGGCATGCTTCACACATCTCACTGATTTAGCAGTTCTCCTCTTGGCAAAAAATAAACTTTACAACATGCTTATTCTAACTGGCACTGTGGGAATGGAGTTTGTAACGCTCATTGTGAAAAGACAGCATTCTTACCTTTTCCCTTTGAGAACTGCAACCACTGATTTATTTTTGTGTTTCAAAAACAGCACTAGATTTTATTTTTCTTTTTTGGGGGGGATCAGTCCTCTACTTTCTTACCCGGCTTGTTTAGTGGCACTTGGGCTGAGCAGAGCAGAACCCAGAGGCTGTGCTGGTGCTGCTGGTTTCCCTCTGCTGAAACAGGAGCAGTCAGAGGAGGTGCCCAGCATACTTAATGCTGACACCACTGTTATGGTTGGCATATTTTGATCATCTCGTTGTCTGTGTGATCCTGCTGTAGAGCAGTGTGAGCATTATCCTGAAGCAGCAATCTGATCTCAGGGAGCTCTCAGTGCAGCGAAGGGCGATGGATTTTCTCTTCAGCAACAACACAACCAGCAGGAGCTCTGGAAATTGTAGTGGCAACAGCAGCTTCTGTTGTGACAGTTCTCTCGGAGGTCACCATGGTGAGAATTTATCTGAGTGAGGTGGGGTTTTTCTGTCCAGACACTAATATCATTTCCAGCCAGAGGAATAGCATCTATAAATTAATACCCTTGTCATGAATAATCTCCACGTGGATATGCTAATAAGAAATACACATGTTCTTTTCTAAGAAGGATTTAATAACTAGGCAAAGAGGGATTTAACACTACTTTCAGAACTAAATGCAACATATTACCTTCAAACTGTTGTTCTGTCAATATATAATCAGAACCAAAAAAACCAAACAGCCTCACTGTTAATTGAAAAAGCTTTAAAGAGCAAACAGAACCTGGCCCATATTCTGATTTGCTTTTCTTTGTGGAGATTTGTTACACACTTCTGTGTTTCTACATTCAACATGTTAATTGTTGAACTGTGTATACTGCCAGACAATGCAAGGGATGCACTTAGATTTAGACTGCAGAAGACTTTGAGAGAAGCCTTTTTCTTGCCATAGGCTTATTTTTCTTGGTTGGTTTGTTTTCTTGCCCACTTCCCTTTCTACTTCAACTGGTATTCATCAGTTGCATGTGTCTATGAATTACTTAACAGCCCTTGCTGACATGCAGTGCTTTAGGAAAAGGTTCAGTGCCCTACAGGACACATGTGAAGTTTCTCTCAGAAGAACACATTTGATTACAAACAAACAAGCAAAGAAACCCAAACAAACTACAACAACAAAACAAACACAACACAAAACAAAACCCCAAACAAACAAACAAAAAATCAAAGAAAAAAACATTCTCAAGTCTCATTTTGCTCATTGCTAATGTTTCAAGTGTGTGTTAGGACAGCCCTCCACACTGTGCAGTTTGGTTGCTGGTGTTTTTCCCCACGGAAGGATGCTGAGTCATAGCCATTCCAGTTTAACAGCTTGGCTGTTCTCACCAGAAACATCCTCCAATAACACAAACCCCTCACACAGATCACATTGCTTCTGCCTGATGTGTGCCCCATCCTAGACAGCTTCTCTTACCCATGGGTGGATGGAACAGTGTGTGTTACAGGCTGCCTCTCTCACTGGGGCTCACAAGCTGTTGTTCTCCCTCAACAATGGGGAGAAAATGAGATGATGCTGAAAGGAACTGTGGGAAAGTATTTGTCAAGTGTCACTGATTTTATGAAGCAATCTTTGCCACTCTCCCAGGCAATCACTTCTCACAGTTACAGTAAGGAAGGGTAAAACAATGTAATGAGAGTAATGATGATTCCATATGAATTAGGAAAATATAACAAAGATTAAGTTGTTGTCATTAGATTACTATTAGAGATATGCTCAGGACCAGAGTGTAAGTGGGCAGGGAAAAGCAGCAGTGGAATTGCATCAACAGTAACCATAGAATCACACAATGGCAGGGGTTGGAAGGCACCTGTTTTCACCTCTGCTTGTTTTTGCATTGCCATTAGTATGGCCTGTGCTGTCTATCTACACAGCATTTGAAAGATGTTTGAGAAATTAAAGTCTCTTAAAAGACTTCAGTCAAAGGGTAGAAGAAGTAATGTAAAGTCCAGATAGTGAAAAACAAGGGCAGCAAGAATGAAGACACAGTAGGGATGACAAGTGAGAGCAGTCTAACCAAAACTTGTGTTCTAACATCAAAGTAGAATTTTCAGCAAGATTTTTGGGCTGCAAAAGTAGACATGTCATTGAGAAATAACAAAAATAATACTGCTAGTCTGTCTCCCATGCTACCTACAATCCTGCACTGCCTTCTGAGCTTCCCAATAGCACAAAGGAAAAGTGTCCCCATATGCTCATGAGTGATGGGGTTACCAAGGTAAATGACTGCTCACCAGCTAGGATGCTGTATCAGCAGCACAGAGTATAGAGTATATGTAAGTACATAGTAGCTTCACCTAACACCTTTACTTCAGCAGCTGGAGGAGCTGGGAGCACACACACAGGCAGTTATTACAGCTTCTCAGTGGAGCAGTAACTCATTAAGCCACACTAAGTCATGGCTTAATTACAAACTAGCCTGGCAGCTTGTGGCTGTCTGTCCCTTCCTAATTTAACAACACAAACAAAGCTCAGATGAAGGCCACAGCAATCATGATGGCACATCAAGCCCTTCAGTTTGCTCAGAGCCAGCTCCTGGGTGCTGCTCAGAATAAGCACTTCCACAGTGCCAATTAAAGTGCCTGTGTGAAGGCTCTCAACCTGTTGCCCAGCCATGCTGAAGATTGCATTTGCCATTCTAGTGCTGGAGATGAGTGGCATTTCATACCTTGCTGTGAGACACTATTCTGTCCTTCTTCATCAGGTTTTTGAAGTGATGAACTCCCAGCTGCTTGAGGAAATGTCTGATATTCAACCCCAAGGGTCTTGCTTTTATGCTCTTGAAGTTGACTGCATTTCTGTTTCTCCATCCTTTAACTGTGTATGGTTTCCTCTTTCTCCTTACTGGTGGTACCCTCAACCCTGAGTCATTTTCAAGTCTATTTCTCACCATCTTTTGTGAATATCATTAAGGAAAACATCTAATAAGCCCAAACCTTACCTAGGGATGGGGGGAAGACAACAGCCTTTATCTCACCTCTTATCCTGAGATTTTGATTGATCTTCTATGGGTATTTTTGATTTATCTTCTGTGGATACTCCATCACCTTCATTAGTCTCTAGCATTGCTGTCCTCATTCCTACCATCTCCTTTTTCTAGAAGTTGAATGATATTATCAAAGAAAGCTATTAGGGTAAGCTGGTAAGGTCCACCTTTTGTAAACAAGCATCACTTTCTCATTTCCTGCTATGCTTAATTTGAAAAGCTTGCTGTGAGACAAGGGATTTCATTTAACACTGCTTTCTGACTTCTGGAATGGGCATTATCTGTTCGTGCTGCCCAGAGCCTGTTTTATTTTCATCTTACAGGTGATAGTAGCAATTTCCTTTCCCTCCTATCAGCCATCCTGCCCTCTAACCCTTTTCTTTACTGAAAATTAAGACAAAATATGCATTTAGTTTTAGATTCAGATGCAGACTATCTCTAAATCCCACTTCTTCCTCATCAAAAAGCAACATCACTTCTTTCTTACAATACTGTCACAGTGCATAACACCTTCCAGATGCCATACACAAGGTCTGAATTAACCTCATTTTCCAGATAAACTCTCCCTTTTTCTCTCACATTTATTGATGTTTGAAATCTTTCCCAGATCAGACTCTTTTTTTTGTTTTGTTTTTTTGTTTTTTTGTTTTGTTGTATACTCTCTGCTTATAGTTCTTACCTCTCTCCTGATGTCATTTCTCTTCTACTTGTGCCTTGAAATCTTAACTTTTTTTTCTGCCTCATGTAAGATACAGAATGCCAAAGGAATGAACAATTTCTAAGATACCCAAGTCTTCTTCCACATTCAAATGTCTATTTTAATTATATTAGCTGATTTTATTGCCAGGTCCTTTCATTTATCACAGTGTCCCTTTCTTACACTGTTAGTCTTCTACTATATTTCACCTCTGTCTTTCATCACACAACCTGTGATCACCAAATTATTACCTGGGAATTGGAAATCTCACTGACTGCTTCCAAGTGACTGTTGTACTGACTGGTATCCAAGTGGTACCATCTTTAATAATAGTTTTCTGGCTACCTCCAAAGCATACACCCTATAATGATCTCACAGCCTTTTCCTCTCAATACACTCTGTAACCATCTTTAACAAAAATAAATGTGAACTAAATGATGAGCTGTTTCATTTGCAGAACATTGCTTCCTTTACACAGAATGTTGCTACTCATCTTTATTTTTACTTCTTTGTTTCTCCAGCTGCAAATCCCCTCTAATGTTCCAGTTGGGAACTCCACAAGTTTTCTTTTATCACGAGGTGGGTGTCCTGAATTGTTTTGTGAAATTTCTCCTTTTTTTTTTTTTCCCCCAAAATGCTGGAAATTCTCTCTCCAGTTTTCAGTTATTTCAATCTGTCACAGTAAGGGGACTTGATTTTTGCCTTTGTCTTTGCTGCCCATCCCACATTCTTCCTATTCCTTACTGCTGTATTAGCATTTAATCTTCCTCTTGTTGAGCAAAACCAAGGAGAAACAGTACATGAAACTTTCCAAAATTTCTCTACTCGTTTCTTAATATGAAGATGACCTTATTATCTGTGGTGATTTCCTTCCTTGCTTCAGAGATGGTGTAATCTAGAAGGGGTGCACAGGGAAGTGGTGAAGAACTTAACTACTGTTGTTTAGTGAGTTAATTTCCATAGGAAGTTACTCAGCTGAAAATGAAAGAGCTTGTTTGCTTTGCAGATAAAAAATATTCATTGAATCCATGAATATTCTGTGTCTGATAAAACCTTCTTGTGAAACCTGAGCTGTTGCCATGTGCACAAACCAGTGTGCAGCCCAGTTAAAACACTAGATGGGTGCCTGCTTCAGACAAAAACCTGTTCAAAAACAAAGGTAAAAGTTGAGCTAATGATGTAAAAACAGTCAGATTGAGTAGCTTCTCAAAGCTACTGCTATTTTGTCAAGATCTGTTTTATAGTTCATTCACTTAAATACAAAACAAGTGTAATTATTGAGATTCAGCAACAGCTACTCCTAAAAAGGACAAACCTGCTCAACAATAACAACAGAACACAGACAAAAATGTGAATTTTAGAAACTCTGTACAGAATGTAAGAAGCCCCTTTCACACCTCTTGAGCACAGCCTCAAAAAAAGTAGTTTAAAACTGCCTCTATCCTGCACAATCCATTTCCCATCTATTGGTTCTCATTTCTACACTTCAGAGTTATTTTCATCACCACTAAGAAGCAGACAGACGTATTAAGAAATGCACACATTTTCAGGGGTGCACACATTGCCATGACCCCCCACCCCATGTCTCTCACAAACAGCCCCTGTGGAGTCTGACATGAACTGTGGGCAGCCAGAAAAGGCTCAAAATGCCCAGATTAGCCATTAACTGCACATTGCCACATACAGCCATCATTTCACCTACTGATTACTTCACCCAGCACCCCTGTTGCCCATGCTGTGCTGCTTGCCTCTTGCCACACTCCCCTCTTGAGCAATGCTGCTGGGGTACCAGCCAGGTATGCACATTTGCTAGTGCTGGGTTAAGGACCCGTGTGCATGGTGTAGGGTTTTAGTTAATCTCTAACATGTAAGCAGGTCAGGTTTGAGAGGGAATAGGGGATAGAATTTATTAAATAAGAGATAATGTTGGGTAATATTTATTATTTTAGGAAGTCAAATCACTAAGGGCTGTACTGGTGAAAAGGTGAGGTGATAAGGAAGTATTTTTTCTGTATGCAGTTCAAGCTGAAGGTGGTAAGAGCAACAGTGGGGATCCTAGAAGCAAGGAGAAAGGCAGGGCCAGAATCTCTGAGTGACAGCTGAAGACTAACTTGGATTTCCTTCAGTAACTGTACATTTTTGGTTCAGTAGTCACTGTGGGAAGAGTGGCTGCAGCAGTAAATTAGATGGAAGAATCAGCAGCAGCTGAGTGTATGTTGGTCATAGTGTTATCTAGCACTACCTATGCCAGCTCTGCCAGGGAGACAAGCAAAGGGTGAAAACAGAGACCTGATAAAATTACAGTCCAGTTCTTCACCTGCTGAAATCTGTGCAAGACCTCAAAAAATTCCTGGGAAAACACTTGAAATAAAAATTACTTAAAGAGTCCAAGAAGTATCTAGGCTGAATGAATTTTACATTCATCAACCTGAAGATGACAGCAAATTTTAGCCAGATTTGTCAACACTTTAATAATAGGATATGTGTTTAAATGACTATGAAATCTAAGCCTGAGGAAAGGCAAAAGAGGAAAACCCCTGGCTAGATATATAAAAGTCCAAGATCACGTAGAGACACTGTGAAGTTAACAAGGTTGATTGGCAGCTGGGGCTGGGCACTCAAATTAGCTGGTCTGTGAGCAAGTTTTCTATGACAGAAAGCTAACTGCAGTCTCAGGATTCTGGTGGTTTCTGGACTTGTTGACCAGTGCCTGTGCTAAGCAACCTAGGTTTCCTTCTCAATCAACTCTGTGGAGTGGTAGAGAGCTGTGGGAAGCAGCTCTGTCACACCTGAGTGACCTTTGCCATCTTCTCCCCTCAGAGGAGATGCACCTGTACCCCCTGAAAGCAAAGCTTCAACTCAAAGCTACTGCTGCCTCAGTTACCTGAGCTCCAAGTACCCCCAGAGCTCTGGGCAAGGGGTTTCTAATGTAAGTGGTGGTGCTGATGCCCTTAGAGATGTAAGTCGCACATGACCTTAGAGGTGTAAATCGCAGAGTCTTTCCTGTGCTGGGGGCACAGCTCTGGAGAACCTGGAAAACACTGGCACACTGTATCTGTGGGAAGGCTGGGAAAGGATGATGGCTCCAGAAGGGAATGTTTCTGTTTCAGGCTCCTTTGCTAGCAGTCCTGAAAAAGACAGATAAGTTTAAGGGAAATGCAAGGAAAAATATTTTCCCATTGAGGGTGCCAGAGCCTGGCAGGGGCTGCCCAGGGAGGTTGTGGAGTCTCCTGCTCTGGAGACACTTAAGACCCTCCTGGATCTGTTCCTGGGTGACTTGGTCTAGGTCAAAACCAAACGACACCGCTTTAGCTCGAGTCCGGCCTACAGCGCCTAAGGGCGGGCAGAGCTGCCGCCGGGCAGATTCTCACGTTCCTTTCCGAATCATGGTTTTGTTTCTGAACGAGGAAGAAAAGGGGTAGGCGAGCCCGGGAGTGGGGGGATTAACTCGGGCCTCCGACGGTCAGGATCTGGCTGCAGCCGGAGGTGTCTAGATGCTCGCTGGCGGCCTCCCCGCCAACTACCGCTACTTCTCAGGCTGCGCTCGCTTCCGTGCCTAGCGGCACCCCAAAAAGCCTCCCTCCGGCCGGCCGTCCCCAGACACCGGCCGGCGGAGGGGAAACAGCGGCCGCCCAGACACCTCCAGCGAGACACTTGGGTGCGAAGAACGCGGCACCTCTGCCCGGCGCCCCCGAGGAAACAGCGACAGCCGCGCCGGGCTCAGGGGCTCCGGAGCCTGAGGGGGAAGCCCCGCCCACCCGCGCCCAGTGACGCGCCCCACGCTGATTGGCTGGCGGTGACGTAATGGCGCGTACATACGGGTCCTCGCGCTTCTCCCCTCCCGCCCCTCGACCAATCGCCGTGCGGAGCGGAGCGGCGCGCGGGCCGGAACGTGCTCCGCGGCTCCGCCGGCCCTGCCCCGGCCTCAGCTGGCTCCGCTTGATTGGCAGGGGGGACGGCCAATCAGGAGAAGGCGCCCGGCGGCCGGTTCACGCCCACTCCGCGAAGCGCCGCGCGGGGAGACGGAGGCCGCGGGACTGGCGGCGCTGAGAGCCAATGGGCTGCGGGAGAGCCGCGCTGGGAGGGATAGGACGCGGCGAGCCGAGGGAGCGGGGACGGGCGGGGGCGCTCGCTGCGAGCCGCTGCCGTCAGCCCTCCCCGGGCCGGATTGAAACAAAAAGTGCGGGGAAAGACGAGAGTCGGTGCCGCGGCGCCTTGAGTGACAAGCGCGCGTGCCGTGGCGCCTTGAGTGACAGGAGCCGCAGCCAATGGTCACCAAAGCAGAGCGGAAAGGCCCAATCGGGGAGAAGCTCTCGGGGTGAGCGGCGAACTGATCGACCAATCACAGTGCGGCAGGGCTGAGCCGGTTGGGCGGGCGGCCAATGGCGAGCGGGGGGAGGCGGGCCGGGATGAGAGGCGGCAGAGGCAGCCAATGGGCTGCGGCAGACGCGAGGCCGCGGAGCCGGGGCCGGCTGCGGGGCGGTGAGGGTGGGACCGGGGGGCCGGGCCCCGCCCGCTTCTCCCCCTCCCCCGGGGCGCTCTGACGTGGGCGGCGGGGAGGGCGGGCCTAGCGGCGGCCTTTGGGACGGGGGCTCCCAACATGTCCGCGCTGCTGGCGGCGCTCGGAGTGCGGGAAGGGTTGGCGGCTGCGGCCGGCGGTGGCCAGCGCGGGGCGTCCCGCGCCTGAGGCCGAGCCAGGCCCTCCCTCACTGGGCCGCCCGAGGCGCGAAGACCGAGGGACGCCGGCGCTCCGCCCGACAGGTAGAGGGGTCAGGGCCGGCAGCGGGGCACGGGAGAGCGGGTCGTGTTCGCGCCGGGCCGGGGGGGAAGGTGCCGGGAGGCTGTGTTGGGCCTGGGCGCGTGTTAGCGAGCGGCGGGGCCTACGCTGCCGCCATGGAGAGCAGGGGCTGGTGGCGCCGGCCCGCCCCGGGGCGGGGTGGGGGGGGAGCGGCGGGCAAGGCCTGCTGCGTGTGTGCTCCCCAGGAGCGCCCAGGCCCGGCCTGCGTCTCTTCCCGCCCGGGCAGAACCGAAGGCTGGGGGCCGCACTGACGCGATATACGAGATATACGAGAGGCCCGGCCAGGAAGGTGGTGGGAGCACCACAGGGGACGGAGGCCGGCGGGCCGGGCCCTGAGCGCCGGGCTGCGTGCGAGGGCTGGAGGAGCCGCGGGCCGGGTCCGTGTGGGCAGAGCTGCGTGCGGAGGGCTCGAGGGGGCCGAGTGCGGAGCGCGGCGAGGGGCGGCCGGCGGGCCGGGCTGCAGCAGCATTGGCTGCGGCCGGGGGAGTGGCGGGCCGGGGGCCGGCGAGGCCCGGTGTTTACCCACGGGGTGCGGTGGGAGGAGGTGCAGACGCGGGTACGGCGCTGGTGCTGGACGGAGAAGCTGTCGTTAGGCCTGGGTGCCCGCGATGAGATAGGGGTGTGCGAGGAAGAGGTGCCAGTCGGACGGGCAGTGCCTGCTCGCCTTTAGCGTGCAAGGGGAAAGGAGTTGAAGGCAGTTTTCTCGTGGAGTTTGGAGCTTGTTGGCTCAGTGCATAGAAACGTGGACACACTTGTGCTGTAATTTGTAGCTAGTCGAAGGGAGGGAGTAATTTTGATGGGCTGGAGGCAGCTGGAAAAATCTGCACGTGTTGTTTTTTCGAGGGATGTGTTTATACTCTGGGGATGCAGGTGATGTAGTTAGGGATAGTGGTCCATGAAGGTCTGCGAATTTGGGAGTGGTAGGTAAACGATCTTGGGTGTCTTGTGAGAAGATAAGTACTAAGCCTCCTTAGTGTTGTGGAGGGGGAAGGCTTTGTACAAGCACAGTGGTAACAGGTTGCTGTGAGGGTCTGAACTTGTTTTGTTTGGTGGCCAGTGTGGTTACACTTACTGTGCGAGAGCTCTGTGTGTAATGTGAGAGAGTACGTGGACAGAAAGGCATGTGTGCTCTTACTGGTGCAACTGGCTTTCTCTGCTGCTTAACTGTCTCAATAGTGAAGGGAGACACCCGACTGGCAGCAGTAAGGGAGCCCTGCTTGTTTATAATTATATTATTTCTGTTTATAAGGGCATCAGGTGAATTCCAGGGTTATTACAGTGGATTACAAGAAAGCGAGAGGTCTTTGGTGGGTATTTAGAAGTAGCAAAGAATGATGAAGTCTTTGAAAGTGCATGAAGATGAGGCAATTTGTGACTGTTATGAAAATGATCAGGTTAAAGAAGGCTACAGAATTGTCAGAGGGGTTCTGTTAAAGATGCTTTCTTATTGTTTATTTTGTTCTTTGTTTTACTGGTTAAATTGCCCATCAACCTTAAGATAAGCTTTTGCTGAAACCAGCACTCATAATGGTGTTAATAGGTTGGCAGCTAACTAAAAGTACTTAATGTGGTGCAGACTAGCTGTGTGTGGGTGGGGGTGTGTGTGTGTGGGTTTAGGGGCTCCAGTGTATCTGTTAAATATTTATTATGTGCCTTATATATGCTTTAACACCTCACAGAGTGCATATATCCAGAGGCATGGAGTCTTTTGTACTGGACACAGAGCTGAGTTCATGAACAACTGTGATCAGATGATCTGTTGAGAATAGAAAGCTGTTGGACAGAAGTGAGGACAAATGACACGTGTGTGTCTCCTATTCTGCAGGTCTGAAGTGGTGTGTGTGTTTACACAGCCCCTCAGATCCTGTTTTGCACAGGTGCTCAGAGGAGGTTATTATATAGGGCAGTGATTTAATGAAGGCACATAACATGATGATGAGGGAAACAAACACAATGTAGTATGGGGAGGCCTGCATGGACTAGATAAAACTCATTTTATTGTGGCAGCTGTGGGGTGTTCACTTAGTGACAGAGTAGTCTCATCGTAGTTATCCTGCATAATCCATCTCCCTTCTTGTGCCTGGTGTGAAATTATCACTGTTCACTTCAGCTTTTCCAGTGATGATCATTAATTAATGTGTGCTTCTGACTTAGCAACTCCAGACCTTTCTTGAAGAAGTATAAACCCATCACCATTCACATTAAACTATGTGAACTATTTGTATGATAATAATGAATATTACTCTGTGGAGTGGGGTTTAGACTACAGTGAGGGGTGGAGTTGTGTGTAGAACAGTGTTTAGAAAGTAATGTCCATTTTGAATGAAGAAGCAACCTGCATCACACCCAGCTAAATGCTACCATAATCTTCCCAAGTGGGAGTGCCTTTTTCATTGGCATGGGTTTTGTTCTTGGTTTGGTTTATATATATATATGTATTATAATTATTTTTATTTTTTTCCTCCCCTCAAAAAAAAAAAAAAAAAAAA
>JAOEGS010022315.1:0-33018 GCA_025447755.1 Corythornis vintsioides | reverse complement strand
GGAGAAGGAGGAACGGGGAGGGGGGGACTCGGGGCGGGGGGGGACGCGGGTGCCCGCGCCGCCAGGGCCGCTCAGCACGCTCGGCAATCGATTAGAGGACAAGTGCCAGGGCCGCCGCCGCCGCCGCCGCTGCATGCGGCTCCGCGCCTCACGCGGACGAACACTGGCGCGCGCCGCTCCCGCAAGACAGCGCCGCGTCCCCGCGTCGTGTGTCCGTGTCCCCGGGCAGCACCCCGGGCCCCCTCCTTTTCCTGCTCCTCCCGCTCCCCTCGCGAGCCGCCGCTGCCGCCGCCGGGCGGGTGAAGTTGCCGGCGGAGTCATGATTCAGCAGTTCTATTTTTAACCGGCGGGGCGCAGCGTCCGCCGCCCCTCGACCAGGTCGCGCTGGCTTCGCCGCGGTGGGTAGGGCCAGAGCGCAGCCTGAAGACGGCTTAAAGCCGGAGGGTCGGTTGTGAGCCGCCGCGCTCGGCATCGAATACGATGTTCCAAGTAGACGCTAGTCAATTTCTTCTCCTTTTTATAAGTGTTACGCTCAGAGGGAAAGCCTGGCTGAAAGAAAAGCCTTTCCGCGCTAGTTGGAAGTCCTTGTGGGGAGAGGATGAAAGCCCTCGCTCTGCCTCCGGGCAGAACTAAAGTAACACCTCCGAGGCCGCCGTCCCACCACGGGGCTAGCCCAAACTTACCGCAGCCCCTCGGCATGTCTGCTCTGAGTCTGCTGTGCTGCCTGAGAAGCCACACAGCACAGTCTGCCGCTGTGTGGTCAGCAGGTCAAGGGACGTTCTCCTCCCCACGACCTCAGTGAGGCTACATCTGGAGCAGTGTGTCCAGTCTGGACTTCCCAGTTCAAGAGAGACAAGGAGCTACTGGAGAGAGTCCCCAGGAGGCTACAGGGATGCTGAGAAGGCACTGGAGCATCACTGTGCCCAGGAAAGGCTGATACCTGGGGCTGTTTAGTCTGGCAAAGAGAAGCTTGAGGGGGGATCTGATCAATAGCTCAGGGGCTCCAAGGGGGCAAGATGATAGGGCTTGTAAGCAGTGCCCAGCCACAGGATGAGGGGCAACAGGGACAAACTAGAACCCAGGAAGTTCCATTGAAACAGGAGGAAAAACTTTCTCTGTGAGGGTGCCAGAGCCTGGACCAGGCTTCCCAGAGAGGTTGTGGAGTCTCCTTTGGAAAGATTCCAAATGTGCCTGGACAATGCAATCATGGGCCTTCTATTCTGGGTGGCTCTGCTGGAGGAGGGGGATTAGACCAGATGATCTACAGAATCGCTTTCAGTCCCTACCATACTGTGATTATGAATGCTTGACATGCTTTCTCACAGGAGATTTCCCATGCCCCTGACATGTCTTAGACCAGGTAAAACATCATCATTCTTTTTTCTTTGAGCATCTGTTAATCAAAGCTGAAATGTTGGTGACTATGATAAGGCCACCACTAGGCACCAGAGTTAACACTCGATTAAAAAGTTGTGGTTGTGTATGTCATGCATTATACACACATATATTATTACATTTATCATCACCAATTTAAGCACACAAACACTAAGAGACATTGGGATTCAGTCTACTCATACACCTTTGAGCCTTTTCACCCAATGGAGCAGCTGACAGGAATAACAGGGAGTCATCCGTTATTTCCACCAGTACCCATGGGGAATAATACATAGTATTAAATGCCCAGGTTTTAGGAGCTCAGCCACTTCATGCCAAAGTGACATTCTGCTTTGTAGTGGCAGAGGCACCCTACTCTGAGAGGGGGAGACAAACTCCACTTTTAAAAATGCATTAAATTATTCAGCCAGCCAAAGCTGCTGGAGTTAATAGACAGCTCTCTCAGCATTACAAATTTTAGCTAATTAGTCATTACACCACATCTGTGAAGTGGGTTAATTTAACTCTTCTCATTTTGCATAGGAAGGAGGTAAAAAAGGTTTAGGGGACTGGCCCAAGGCCACAAAGAGCACTCAGAGCTGAGCCTAGAAAGCAGACTTCTTGTTTCCCACGCCTACGTTTCAACTAGACTCAGCTTGCCTACGTCAGAAAATAGACTGGCAGAGCTAGAGCAGGGTAATTATACCATAACAGCTTATGCCAGAATAACTCTCCTTGCGGACATTCTCCTCCAGATGAAAAGTGACTTCCCAAAAGCTGTCCCTATGAAATCACTCAGCAACACACACTTTGGGGTTTGCCCTTTTTATTCACCTCCACACACCTTGTTTTGGGGTCAAAATTCCTGAGATGTGGGTCTTAGCAGCATTTGATCACTTTCACAGACCACTCAAAAGCAGGGACAAATGCAAAACATGTCACTGAAATGCTACAAGTCTTGTCAGGATTTTTATGGTGCTTTTCATCAAAACATTGAAAACTGAAAGCTTCCAGCTGGCTTTCCTTACAGGTAATAATTTAGCAGCTAACAGCCTTTCTCCCAAAGCTGCTGAAACCTGCTTGAGCCACAGAAGCTGATGGGAAAAGTCAGACCTATCCTCTACAGTAATTCTTTCTTATTTTTTAATCCTGCTGCTCCATAAGCTCTGGAAACCAAATGAAGCTGTGAAAACAAGAAGTGAGCAAAGGGAAAGGGACAGGGAACAAAGTGAAAGGGTTTGCTTTTAAAAATCAGCTTGTCCAAGAACTGCAGAGATGAGCACAACTTCTCTACAGCAATAACCAGGGTGAATCACTGGTTCCAAGGTAAATCTCGTCTCTTGGGCCACAGCAAATGCTCCACAGATTTACATCATCCACACCTCTGCTCCCCAGCAGAGCAGCTGTGATGATTTGAGAACCAAGTGACTGTTTGGACATCAGGAGACCAGGTTTCACACTCCAACCACAGTCAGAGGTCCTCCACATATCGAGCCAAATTACTCTTTGTCTGTGCTTCCATTCTCCATTTCTGTAGTGAAGTGAACAACACAATGAGAGTTTTTATTCTGACAATGCTCCAAGAGTGATTCTCAGCTTTGCCACAGATTTTGCCACATTACAGAGGTTGCTTCAGCACATCTCTGAAAGAGCCATCTCTGGCACTTCTGTGAGCCCATGGGGCAGGCACTTTCCCTTCCATTTCCATTGACAAGACTCAAGCAGCCTTTACACAGGCCTGCCTGCCCCCAGGCCAGTGTCCTGCCACCAGCTGCCCTAGGGATTACAGACTGTGCTGATTGCCACCTACTCTTGAGACCCCTAATGTTCCTCCAGGATTCTCTTGGTTCCACAGGCCTCAGTTCTCCTATGTCCTTGGGATAATAGAGCTCCCCCATCTCACAGGTACCCTACAAGGAGAATTTATTTCCTCATCTCTTGTCAGTAATGTACTTTGACAGGTCACTGAGGGGCTGAGCCCATTTTCAGCAAAATATGTAAACATATATAGGGGTTAAATGTGTGCACGTGCATGAGAATTATTACTCAAAACAACCAGAATTTAAACCAGAATTTACATTAATAGCATTATCTAATTCTCCTTTTTTTTTTTTTTTTTTTTTTAATAGGTCTGTGTAAGGTCAAGGGATTCTAGGAGTTGACTTCCAAAAACCTTGTATTAGGTATTCACATAAAGAGTAGCTCATCACAGCACAAGCCCCAGATTTATTTGTAATTAGCAAATTAAAAAAAACCCAACAAAACTTATCTGTCTCTCTGTTGCTTTGGACAGCTGTGAACACAACCAAGTGGTAGACCCCTGCATCAGCTTTCTTGCCTTCAGACTGAACCCTCTCTTCTCTATGCACAGAAGGGACACTTTTAAGACAAACTGGAACAAATCCCAACATGCTTTGAAGAGGACAAACGTAAACCTTTCTTAACTGTGCACTGGGCAGTCCAAAACCATATAAGCACCAATCTATTCATTATTCTATCTCCTCCTCTTTACGACAATAAAGCACTGTTTTATGCTTATATGCATCAATAAAGAGACCTATAAAGAAAATAATGAACATCCTTGAATATCTTCAGAGCATACCCTATTAATTTTAAAAGGGACACAACATACTGTAGCCCTTGTATTTAACCAAGATAAAAGCCTATAGATTAATTCCTATTAAAACAGTTGGTATTTTCAAGACATGCAGATGTAATTTATGGAGAGGCACAATACTCATAATAGCTCAAAGGCCACAGAAACTGTAGATCTGTGTCTGTTACTGTAGTTGTACAGGCATTCATTGTACAGCGAGCAGTTGAAAAGGCAGAGTATGTAATCTGAATACTAAATTTGTGAATAGTTTCTCACTTGGGCCAGGGAGGCTTTTCAAGAGCAGCGGATGCTTTGTGGGGGACTTTGTAAAACATTCTGCTAATATATCACATGGTCCCTGCATTTTCTTCCCTTATCTTTACTGCTACAGCTTTATTCACGAAGACATCATTTGGTTCTTAAAAAGGCACCAACTCCTACTCTGTACTATCCACCTGAATTCAGTGTACTCTGGGAGTTACAGTTTTTACAACCCATATTTCTTCCTTCTGTAAAGCAAGAAACTTTAGGTGGTTATGACCCAAAAGTATACAAGAAACAGTGATCCATTCCCTCACCCCCAGGTATTCCAATTGCTATATCCAAGTTACTTGGAAAATAGTGTTACATTTCCTGTTTTATTACCAATAATAAAAGCATACCGATTTTGTCACATTATGAGGATATAAATGTATATGAATATAACATTTATGAGGAAGGACTAGTCTAAAACAGCCGAACAAAATTTAATTATGACCCAAGAAGCTATTAACAGAGAAGCCATGAGACTGGGATCATTTTGATTCTTTGCTTGTACAGCACCTAGCACAATGAGGATTTATGCATGACCTAGCTTCCCACTTTGTACTTCAACAAAAATAAGAATTAACTCTTGCTTTGCTTATGGCTGGAAATCAGAGTGCCCAGAGAATTACACACATGCAGTGCTGAACAGCGAAGCACATAGAACTATGAATATCATGAAGCAGCTGGTACAAAGGTATACTGGATCTGTTTAATTGCCAGAGCTATGGAGGCATTTAGGCAGCTAGACAGTAGTTACTTGAGCTGAAGTTTGGCAAAATTACAGGTGTCATTATGTTGAATTATAGAATGGCTTGAGTTGGAAGCAACCTTAAAGATGAAGCACTGCAAAGTACCAGGGAGAATTTTGTGACAAATGACCAGGCTCATGACTTTGCAATACGGTGGGAATGGAGTTCTTCCATTTCCCTATGACAGGATTAACGTGAAGGTTGAATCTCAAAAGGTCAAAAGTTGTCACCTCTGTTTGAAGTGGCTTCTACGATACAGTAGGCTGCTACCAAATGAGGTTGTGAACATTACAGGAGCAGGTTTTGCAACACCTCTGACACTTCCGCATTCATAGTTCTTCTCCTGGGTGAAATACAGATTAGACAAGACCACCCTAACCATACATTTCAGTACTTGAAAATAATTTATACTACAGCTCTTGAAAGCTTGTCAGAGAATTGAATGAGGATGTGAATATTTTCTCTTAATCTAACCTACCTGTAGAGTGCATGTCACGAGACCCTGAGGGCCAAGGGCCACAGGAGCGCCCCAGACCAGCACCGTAGGAACCAGGACACCAGCCAGGGTCCATCCCACAACACTCCCAGCAAGGATCAGCCAGAGATGACAGACAGATCTAACTAAGATGCCCCATCTTCAGGCAAGTCTGCAATGATGAGGCAAGTCTGAGGTCAAGCCAAAGAAGTCAATCTGCAAGTCATGATCAGGAAGGTCAATGGCTAGGCAGGGGCACACCTAAAGCCACCCAGGAAACCCACACTCTACAAGCACAGCTTAAGAGTGAGGGGGCTGAGCTTAAATGGATTCCTGGCTTAATGGTGGGAGTGTGGGTGGAGGACACACCTGTGGCTGATTGAGGTCATTTGGGTCTGTTAGTGCCTGCAGGGTCCTCACATTGCCAACCCAGCTTTGACTCTGAGTTGACTCTGACCTCATAAACTGTCATTATCCTAACAGAAGATGGTCTGTCTGTCTGTGCAGGCTGTGGCTGAGCAGGAGTCCTTACCCCACCCACCCCTGCTTCTGCTGCAGGGTGATGCTTCGTGTGAGCAAGGTCACTGGCCTGTTTTAAGATCACATCTCCCCTTAACTTGCAGGAGCTCACAGAGCTTCCCAGAAGTTAACTAGGCTGTTTTCCCTGATGCTACCTGGGTGGTGATGTGGAGTTTGATTGTGAAAAGTACAGTCACCTTAAATTAACAGGCCACATAATCAGTTTTAAAGTTATTTAAAGCCAGGTTAACTTCGATTATTCACAAGCAACAGTTTGGATCATAAAAATAAAACACGAGCATCTATTTATGCTCCTCTCAGTGAAGCATGTGTTTGACCACAGCCTTTTAAAGCTGCATGTTATTTCTTATTGCAAAGCTTTCCATTGTCTTGCTGAGTTTTAGGAGACTGATTTGTTTAGTGGTAGAGGATTTATTAATTTTTCTAGTTTTATTATTCTTATTTTAGTTCAGGAAAGGAATAGCATTTATCTACATGCAGTCATTACCTGCACATAACTGTACGAGCAAAGAAAGCATAACTTCATTCTTGTTGTTTGAAAATACTTCCTTTTTTTGTCGTTTGAGGGAGGCATTTCTAGTTTTTACTTTTCCTTTGTGGAGTTAAATCAATGAAGACATCATTTGGTCTCTACAGTAAAGAGACAAACTTTTACTCCCAGCTACTGTGAAATACCACAACATATTTTTTGCTGAGATCTGGAAGAACAAATGTTACTTTCTGTTTATTAGCAACATGAGGGATTGTTATAAATAAGATTTTAGGTTGTGCGATGATGGCTAAAGAAGATGTCATTTTATCAGGTATCTTTTCTTCACTGAACAGGTCTGAACTTATACCCCTAATATCAATATAAATTATCATGCTGACTTCAGCTGAAAGGACCTCATCTAATATCTACAGACGCAAAAAAATCCAGATTCCAATTTTACAACATTATGAGTGAGGACACAAATAGAAAAGCTTTTGCAGGTATTATCATCATAATAATCCTCATCTTTGTCTTAAAAAATCTTCTCTAAATTACTTTTTCCAATTTATTGCATCCAGATACTGCTAAAGAGAGTTCTTCCCTTAATAAAACTTTCCTTATGCAGAGCACCACAGAGTTTATGATGAAGCCCTGTAAAAGTACCAGGTCTCAGCTTACTCATTGCAAATGCTTTTCCTAGTGGCTTGCTGCTGTTTTGGCTTTGTCAGGACTTTTTAAATTCAACAAGGGTATAATTTTGATAATATAATTCTAATGTTTGGTTAAAAATAGTTATTGAAAATGACCCTTAGAATCTGCAGATGTTTTCTGTGGAAACTGTATCTGAAGTGGCCAGAGGTCTTTAGTGCTGACTTGATATTTGAGTGATTTCTACACTATATTGAGTTGTCTTAACTGGCTGACAACAAAACCATGACTCTCCAGTGACGTTATCCTAGATGGCTCATGCAAGACATGCACATTTGCACATATGAAATAAAGTGTTGGACTGCCTTTATATGGTGGTTTCTTCTTCTGTAAGACAGAAGAGCTTTGTTGAAAACCCTCAATTTTTCCTCTTTTGGCATCACTGCTTTTAGGGTGATGACAACTAAGGCAACAACTTCTCTAAGAATTACTCTCTGTGACTGGTCTTAGAAGTAGGCATAGCTATGAAAAAAAAAGACAAAATGCCAGACTGTGAGGATGACATATTTCTCCATGGGAATGTTTTTCCACTGCCTCCTTTAAGAGGTAGTTTCTTACTTTAGATAAGGGAAGCTCCATCAGCTGCTTCATAGAGCAAAACTGACACCCACTGGCCACCCCTAGTACTTGAAACATTTTGAGCTATTGAGTGATCCTTTATTCAGGACAGAGCAAGAGACATGAGGAGGTGGAACAACCCGCTAGCTCATTTCAGCCCTTCTTCTTCCTTACAGCACATGATCTCAACTTTCTCTGTGGTAGCCCCAAACAACCCCTGCCATGAAGCAGGACAATGCAGGACATAACACTCAGCATCCCTGTCGCTCCTTAGGACATCAGTCATATAAATTCCTTTCACATGACAAAAGACAGAGCTCCTGTCAGTTTCTGAAGAAAGAGGGACCATCTTTATTGACCATTTTTTCTCTGAAATTCAAGAAGACATTTTATTTGATCAGTCTCAGCTTGCTGTGCCCATGGTCCACCACTTCTCTGCATCAGCAATTTGAAAGCGGCCATCCATGTGCTGGTTGCCACTCAGCCAGATTTACTCAATCCTGCTCTGGTGGAGGTCTGTCTCTTCTGCATCCATGTCTCTGCATTTCCCTCATTCATTGTCATTCTGTCACTTCTGATCACTAGGGCTTTGTTATCAAGCCTCCCAAAGATAATGTTTCCTACCATGGACTGTTGCCTGCGTGTTATGTGAACAAGTGTCCCTTTCTGCCTCCCTGTCACTGCACAGGACAGAATTTCATTGGCATATATACATTTATTGTTCAATTGCCTTGCATTCTCATATCTGATTTGCCATCCACTTAGGCACTTCCAACATGATTGCCTTGTAAGTAGCTCCTTCCTACCAAATATCTTCGGTTTAGATTATATTTATCTCCTCATGGAGAACTTCAATCTTCCCTGAGATTCAATGTGATTCTCCTATTTCCTCTACATGTCATATATCATCATGTGCCACTCTCTGGTATTATTCCTTGCTCCCGTCTTGTCTTTGAAACTCTTCTCTGCTCTCTTATATGTTACTGATTTCATATAGTACATTATATCCTACATGGAACACGTCACTTTACTGAAGGGTACATTATTATACTTTATGTAACCAGTGTGCCCTTTTACACCTGCGTGATCATTTTGCACTTGAGCTATTTTAAACATCCTGGCAGTACATTATTCAAAATTTAAAGCATGGTATCTCTAAAGCACTGTCTTGTTTCTTATCACACTTTCCAGGCAGTGGAGAGTAACTTACAACATTAAACACAGAAGGATTTTTTTCAGCACTGAGCAGCTTCATCCACGCACACTCTCCTTAGAGGACTTGAGCACAAATACCTCTGACAGTGCCATCAGGGAAACCAGCCAAAGATATTAGGGGCACCCATTACCCAGCATCAATTTAACAAGGGAGGAATATCCCACCTTGACTTCCCAAGTCCAGGGTCCAACTGCTTTGGCTTAGCCCACTTGTTAGTTCAGTCCCAGTTCTGAAGGGGCAGAGGGACAAGTTGTGTCTCTGGCTTATCAAGACAACACTATTTGTCCCACAGCTGTATGATAGCTTCTGTGAGTATGGAGAGATGCTCTGCCTGCCCAGGCATTTAGGAGCAGTGAGGAAGGAGAAATAATTATAGGGTGTTTTCTTGGAGAATATGGATCCCATTCATCCCTAGATGTGACCATATTCCAGAGGCAGTGGCTGCTTCTAGGATGGAGGGAATATGGGACTGGACTCCTGAGCTCCCTCTGCAGAGAGTACATGCTCAACACTGAACTGAAGCAGCAGATATGTCTCCTCTGCTTTTCTTCCTCAGTGATAACACTATTAAAATAATACTAAGCTGCTCTACACGTGGCTGACAGCTACATATCATTTATTGATTTTCCTTGCTTAAAGCTTAGCCGTGATTTCAGGCATGCAAAAATCCATTATATCAGAATGATCTGTCAGTAAATTGCTTTTTATGTTAAAAAGGAAGGGAAAGAAAAAGGTTCAATAAACAGTCCTGGCATTTTCAGGCTATGCCTTAAGTAATCCTGGGATTGCAGAGGCACAGGACCCATTTGGTCATACAGTTCTGGAGACAGGTTTGAACACTGAACCCCTGTGCTCTCCCATGCTCTCAGGTCATCATTCTGAAAGCACAGTGTTGTTTGGATGAGAGTTATAGTGAGGTGTCTCTTCTTTGCAGTTTCCCAAGTCCATATTAAGCATGTGGTGTTGATGTACAAAAATCTTATGAATGTTTGGCTTCTTAAAATGAGACATCACATCCACTCTACTGCATCTTATGGACACTTCTTCACTGTGCCATAAACTGTGAGGTTAGCCTTTTACTACCCATGTTTCTGTCTTCTCATGTTAATAACACACAATTTATCTGCAGGAGCAGAAACAATGGGCTTTCCTACATAGCAACAAATGGTCGAAGGGAACTTCCGAAATGTACGAGAGCTCTTTGCAAGCTGACATTGACACATCTGAAGGTTTGGATGCTGAGAAATCCCTCAGAGAGAGATGATGTGTAGACCCTTCAAAGTCATCTATGAATAGATTTCACTGGGATTATACATGGATGGAAACAGTATCCAGCAAGTTTGTGCTGCTCAGTAATGACTAATTGTGTACCCCATGTTACTGGATGTTAATGTAAACTTACATGTCAGCTGAGGGTTGAGTATCAAATAAGGAGAACTTTAAGACACTGAAACCCTGAAAAAAGTCAAGGACAAACAGTCCTTCTGACTTGCCATGTCTTCACAGAGATGTCTCAGAACCTATACAGAGATCCAGATATCCTGTCTAGATGTGCAATTCAGAAATTTTCTGTAAGTGTATGAATTCAGGAAAGAAATCCCAAGAGCCAGTTCTAACAGTGATGTCAGCACAAACTTTTTGTAGACTCACAATCAATATTTTCATTATTTTACTGGCTAAGTTTCTGTTGTGAGAGAACGGCTTGCTTTTTACTTTGATAATTAAGAACTACATATGTGGTTGGCTTTGGTGTTTATTTTTTGGTAGTTTTGGTTGTTTGGTTTTTTTTTGCTGGCGTTTCAGCTGCATGAAACATACAGATTTTTTCCTTTCAGTTTTCAGGTTTAGGTCGCAATCCAACAAAGCACTTAAACCAGTATCTTAATTTGAATTTAGCCCTTTTTTTTATCAGTAAGGTGAATTAGGTGAGCTCCAGAGGTGTCACTTTGCAACCTGAATTACCAGACACACACACATATAAATAGTAACAGCACTTTATTATTTTCTGTGAGAGTCTCCCACGGCTCCCAAATTTTTGCCCTCCATGCATATTTAAAATTCAAAGTAAATTTCCAGTATTTCAATGACTCTTCTGGATAGCAGTTTTTCATATTATTTTTAAAGGTCTTTGCAGAGTAAATGCACCAATCAAGGGGTTTTCTGGAATTGTAGCTTGCTTTCTACATTTTCATAACTAACTGAAATACAGAGCCAAGGCATAGTAAGCGTGGGGCTATACTATTTATTGCTTTCCTCTGGGGAATTGTTTATCTTGCAACTACTACAGCCTACTTTCAGAAACATGTCTGATTGTGATGCTTGCAAACACGTATCTCAAAGGTTTGCTCTGATATTATTCACTCACACTTCCAGATCACATGTTATTTTCAAAGCTTCCCTTTTCACAGCAATGCTACCCATTTGCACTAAAACAAGGTGTGTGGAGGGGGGAAGCCCACCTGTGATTTACCTAAAAGGAGACCTATGCAGATGAAGAGTAAAATTTTCATCACGTAGCTTTCTGTGTCATGTTAGTCCTTTTGGGCCACAGCCTACAACATGCGTAGTAAGATTAAAAAAAAAAAAAAAAGGGAAAGATAGAATTTAGTACAATAAGTAGTTCAGAATAGGAGAAACAGGAAAAAAACCCCAAACTATTCATGTTTATTGTACCTAATGACCTGTCCTTTAAAATAAACCTCAACAGTGAGAAAAATGTGCAGTTTGGTGGAAAATGTTCCATTATTTGCCTTATTCTGATCAAGTTTCCAACATTCAATTATTTCTTGCCACTATATTTAACAAATGAAACCACGGCCACAGTCACAAACATCAGGGTATTACAGATAATTTTTTCTCTGCATATTTTGCCCCCTGCACAAACAGGTTCTTGCTGCCAAGCATGAGTGGTTCTGATCAACCAGCCTTTACACAAAAGGAGCTATAATATTTCTGGTCATTTTTATGTTTGCCAGTAAGAAAAGCAAAGTGATATATCATCTCTTACCCCTTCATATGCCTATTTGTTTTAGGGTGCTAATTTTGGCATGGCAAAGGCCTTATTACCATGTAGGTTTTATTATCAGCTACTTCTCATTGAGGGAATACACCTTGTCATTCACAGTAGGCTGGCTACCCAAAATTGATGATGGATATTTTATGTGTGCATTTTTGAAGGACTGAGAGCAGATGATAAAACGTTTCATTGTGGAGATGCCTTTGCAGTAGTAGCACACATTTGCAGGGAAGCCCTTTGAACCCTTCGAGAGCAAAACACAATCTGCATCTTTCTACTAATTTAGCTCCTCATACTCCCCAGATCCTTGTAAGGCATTGTAACTCTCATCCTTATAAAATCCCTGTATGAAAGGAAAGCAGGGTCAAAAGTGCCTCTTGAGAAACTAAAATTCAGGAGCACATGGGCTGCTTGCTGTCTTCTCCAGCCTGGAATCTTTCCCCAGTGAAAGGTTTTAGAGCAAGAAAGCAGGGGTTAATTTACAAAACAACCTCCAAAACTTTCCACTACACTTGAACTTTTTTTTTTTTTTTTTTTTTTTTTTTTTGTGGTAGAAGGCAGATGAGTTTGATGTTTATTATCAGTTTTTCCTATTGTCATCATGTGGAGTTAATGTAACTGCCATACTATAGCAATATACAGCTGCTCTTTGAAATGCACTGGTGAATGTCAGTTAGGCAGGATTTATGCTTTTCATGGTGTCAAGGTAATTAACATCTCCTTCGTTTTAAGTATGCAATGAAACAATGCAGTAAAAGTCCCCACAGAACATACCAAAAAGGGTTTAAAGGGTTGGTAGGGTTCCCCTACCAACAGTAGGGGAAAAAAGAAAAAAAAAAAAAAGCAAGCAAGAAAAAAAAAAATCATAAAGATCAGGGCTGAATTTCAGCCCCTCCCTTTAGGTACAGTTAACTTTAAACCCGGGAGAAAATCCCACTTATGGGAAGTTAGTGGTACCTGGGCTACACATTGTCACTGAGAGTGGAGGAGCATCATTTGCTGAGGCTGTGTACTTAAAACACCCAAGCTAGCAAAAATTATTCTCCTTGTCCAACCTAAAGCCTCTCTTTCTCTCTCTTTTTTTTTTAAATTCATACAGCATCCAGTTTCATTAAATGTTTATGACCCTATTACAGGATACAGGTCTAGATTACTATAATAAAAGGGAGTTGATAAAACTTCATTATCTGTGGTGGCAGAGGAAGAATAAAATGTTACACCTTCAAGTTTGTCCATAACATTGCTTGTAATAACTTCTTTTAAAAGCCAAAGTGCACACACAAAACACACTGAAAAGCCAAATTCACTCTTCCTCGATTCAATGTCACTATGTCACTGTTGGAAACTGGTATAATCAAAGCATATAAGGAAAACTTTACTAAAGGCACAATTTTTTTTTTTTTTTTTTTTGTCACTGCATTTATTATTTTTGGGCCACACCTCTTTGTTACCTGTGTTAGGGTGGGAAGTATACGATGGTTAAAGTACAGGAGGATCACCTCAGCAAGGACGAATTTAAACCCGAGTCAGGATGGGGAACTCAGAAAGTCCTGTGATCTTTTCCTTTAAAAAATAAATTGCTGGTACTTTAATCATTTATCAGAAGGAAGAAAGTGTTTGTTTCAAAGGCATAGAATGAGGGCTTTAAAATTAAACTCTGCTCATCTTCAGCTTCTGAGTGAATGCTGCAGTAATAAGGAGATCTGCTGAGATGTTTAAATTCCTTTATCTTTGCAGGTAAAAAAGCCCAAGAAGCAAACAAACAAAAAAACCAAAATGCTCCTTTCCTCCTTCTTACCAGGTGTGCAAGAAGGGACATTTTGATAAAAAAGCAGTTCTCAGTTTCAAGTTTTATAAAATAAGTTTTATAAAATCCTGTCAATGGAATAATACCACACTAACAGCTTCCGCGTAATACTCACCTCTTCCCCTCCCAGGCCATTTTAAGAGCCTAATTTTGTTTAGAGAATGAATTTGGCTGGGCCATGCAGCAGGATGCTGAATCACCTACTGTGGGACCAGAACACGAGAAATCCCTGTGAGGTTCAGGCTCTGACACCCCTGAGGGGGCTTGAGTGCTGCAGCATTGAAGGGGCACAATGGAGGGCAGGCAGGGAGGAGGAAGGAATCATGCAGTCAGGGTTTCAGAAAGAAAGTTTCTGCAGGGGAACCTGTTGTCCAGGCTGCTGCAGAAGGTTTGACCAAGACCTCTCCCAGAGCAACACACTGGACATAGTGTGAAAAATTGGTTCAAAGGGTCCTTCAAAAGCAGAGGGCTGGGCAAGCTCCCATCTATCCCTGGGCACAGAGGCAACCAGCCTGGCTGCAAGGGATTGAAAATAAACAGGAGGTAGCAGCTTCCTCAGTTCCCTGCTCTGGCTGTACCACCCCTTCATTACCTCTTCCAAGCCTCCATGTATTTCTTGTGCTTTCTTAATTTCTCACCCTTTGAAAAGTGTTTTCCCCATGAAAAGCCACTGCTATTTGATGTCAGGGCAAGTTGCAGCCCTGCTTATTGCCAGCTGTGGGGTACAGATGTGCTGATGGAGAGCAGACACCCACTTGGGTGCCTCCCCTCTCCCTACCTGCTCCTGGTCATAAAAACTGATGGTGCTTCTTGTTTTGACAGTTTTTGTTCCTTCATTAAACCTGGCCAAAGTGCTGCCAGGGGTACCCATGGGATTGGGGGCTGGTGGAGAGCAGGAAAAGGAGATGCTGAGCATTTGATATGTCCCCTGGCCCCCAGCACTGTGCTACAGGTGTCTTCCTAAGGGTAGAGAAAGGAAGCCCACTGACAAAAGAGAGAGGCAATGTGCAGGGGAAAGGGTGAGGAGAGATATGGGGCAGGATGAGGCCCTGGATGGGAAAAGCTGTTTAAAGAGCTGCTTTCATACTTGAAACAGGCAGAAGGAGCACACGGCTCTTCCCTTACTCCTGGCACCATGGCCTGTGTGCTAGTATTGCCTCTGTGTGGAAAGCCTCTGCCTCTCCTCTACACTGTGACAGGGAGATGAGAGGACCACTACCCAACCTAGTTGTCCTAGATGTAATGTTGGTTTGATTACAGTTAGAGTAGCAGTGCCCTGTGTTGCCAGGGCTGGGAAACATGGCTTTCCCTTCAGACATCTGGAAATACATTTTCAGTTTGTGGACCTGGTCCTTGATACCACTCCAGTTTGGGCTTTTAGCACATATGCAGGTCCCATGCTTGGCCTTTAGACTGAAAGCACAAAGGCTGGAAATAGCTGTGATTTAAACCCCTCCTCATAGGGAAGCAGAAATGCTGCAAAGTTTGTCAAAATCAGAAGCTTCATGGCTGTACCATTTTTTTATAGAAGTTTAAATGGAAACAATACATTCCTGATCCTGTGAAAGGCCTAATAACCAACTTCTTGTACTAAAAAATCCCTGTTGCACATACAGGGTCATAAACGTGTAAAGTCTAGACACAGGATCATGCGTGTGCCAGAGCCAACAGCCTCATATTGTAAAACCAAAACAGGTCCAGGCTTTGGCTCTCCCAACTGGCACATGTGCAGATGTTCCTCTGGGGCATCTGGTGCTAGAAATATATCAAGTCAGCAAACAAACTGTTGCTCCCACCCATGGAAAAGATCAGGAGGTGAAAAGAGGAGGTTGGGGGGAGAAGGGAGATGTTTAAATGGTCTTTGAGTAAGATCTGTTTTCTTAAATGGGAAGCCACCAACTTGTAGTTGCGTCTTGATTGTTGGAAACAACCATCTCCTACCCTGTAAGAAACAGGTACACCTCATACATAGAAATAAAATTTCATTTCAATGTCTTGGATGGAAACAACTCACATGAAAGAGGCAGTTTCAATAAAGATGACATTAGGATTTGGGGTTTCTGCCCACATGCAAGAGAGTGGAAAGTTGCTTTTAAGACATTGAAGCAGTGTGGTTTGGTACATCAGTGTGTGGAACTGTCTATGCCTTTGAGGGCTTAACTAAGGCTGTAACTTAGTGTGGGCTTGAGCCCTGGAGAAAAGAGGGGGTTCAGTGACTATCTGCCAAGGCTCATCAAAGGTAAAAATGAAGCTGGTGCCTATTAGTCAGAAACCACCACAAAGCTGCAGAGCCAGAGGATGCTGAATCCCTGGGTTTGATACTTAACACCTGCCAGCTTTTCAGCACAACTGTGTTCTACGAGGCTGTTTCCACTTGCGTTTGTGGTTAGCAAAACCAAACCCCAAAGCGATTAACACTTATTCTCTAAGGTTCTTGCTGAAAAGGACTTGTCTCTTGTACGTCCGAATCTCAAGGAGGGAAACATAGGTCAAATGCTCAAACAGTATTTTTTTCAGGGAGGCTTTGGTTTCAGGCAAGACAGACATGGCTTAGCAAAAGGAATAAGGGCGATGAAAAGATGTCAGAAGAAAAGTAGACTGCTGAGAACACATGGCCTCTGCAGAGTATAAATCTTTCTGGATACTCAAATTCCTTTGAAAATCCAAAGCCATAGGGACACAGCAGTGAAGTGCCTGCCTTTTAGCTCCTTTTAAAATACCCTTGAGCACATGACCATTTATACAAGCATTAAGGAGGGGGACTAATTTTCACACTCTCATACAGCCATGTTCTGCCTGAAGCCCTGCTTTCTCCATCCTGCTCCAGCTCCTGCAGCCCAACTCACACACATGCAACGACCTGTAGCCTGAGCTCCGTCCTTCAGCTTGGAAACACACACAGCTCTAGAGAAGTTTTTTCACTGCATTCCTCTGGATTCTGATTCCCTGAGGATAGGATGGATCTGTAAGGGAGAAAGCCTTACAGACCACAGCTTGCTGCCAGGTCAGGGTGCAGGAAGGGGAAGGAAATATGTAACAGCTTTTTGGAGGAAGCTGTTTTGGAGGAAGCTCTGTACCCCTTCCTATGGAGCAGAGGAGCCATCAAAGAGCTGCTTCTGCATGTAGGTCCCTTCTGGCCCCACTCCCTGCCACAGAGGAATAGAGACTGCATGGTCATAGGTCCTTAAAAAAGCTTTGGAAACAGAAACATTTTTAAGCTTGAGCATCCCATGGGCATTCCTCTTTAACAAGAGAAACTGGAGGAATTTGCCACTTGGGAGTAGAAGCAAATATTTATATACAAGCTGCATTTATTAAATTCCCTTTCATGGTTGACCTATTTTTTTTTTCTTCTTTTAAGGGGTTAAATAGCTTTAAAAACAAACTGTCTTTGGAACAGCATTCTCGACCAGTAATTCTGCTGTTCTAATCGCAAACACAGCTCGTTGCAGACCTGTTCCCCACCAAATGTCTCAAACTTCTTAAGTGGAAAGCACTGGCTTTGCCTAGCTGTTAAATCAACAAGAAAATTACTTAATTAAACCAACATTTCTCTGGGGCTGCAATGGGACTGCTCTTTATGGGGCTGCATGGGGCTTATCAGACATTGGAATACACTCCCCTGGGAAGTGGTGGAGTCACCATCCCTGGAGGTGTTTAAGAAAAGACTGGATGTGGCACTTAGTGCCATGGTCTAGCCAATGTTGTGGTGATAGGTCACCGTCTGGACTTGTTGATCTCAGAGGTCTTTTCCAGCATCAATAATTCTGTGATTCTGTATCTATACATTGTCAGTGTGAACATTATTTACATAAGGCCTTCCTGCTAGGAAGAAACCATGAGAAAAAGAGAGAGAATCATGGAGAAAAAGAAATCAAAACACTGAACAAAAGCACTTATGAACAGATTCAGATACTTTAGGGCACCCTCTGGGTCCTGAGAGCAATCAGTGGTCCCTAAGGTATTTTGATAGTGGCATCTGCCCCTCCTCAGCTGCACCTCACTGACTGGAGCAGGCTTGGGCTTGCATACACGTTCTTTGGGCAACTGTGGAATAATATTTCAACATGATCCTGGGTTTTCTATGAGGTTTTACACTATCCCATAAGCACAGGGGGTGACTCCAGCACTGTACAGTGAATGATTCTTCAGAGAGCCTCCCTGCTCTGTTTTTGTTACCCTGGCAGCAAGTTGGTGCTATACCTCGGCACGACACATGCGTACAAGAAATAAGTCCTGTAATATTCTCACACAACGAATGTTGTAAGTTAGACTGCATTCCTGTCTTTCAGCTGTCAGGGGAGGGTGGAAAGAAGATATTTATCGCATTAGCCCTGCGTGATCAAGGAGAAGCCTGCCTGTTTAAGGATGCTTTATTAATGAATGCTAGAGGACATCTACCCCTCCTAACGTACAAGTGGCTCGTTACTGAAAAATGCAGGGAGATAAACAGCCAAGTCCTCTGTCTTCTGTGGCTCTTCAGTAGGTGTGTTACACTTGACATGGGTTATTTATGAGTCTCAGATAGTGCCCAAGGCTAAGCCTACCATTGCCATTAAAAAATAAAAGCAGACGTAACTGACAGTGTTCTGCTGCTGCTGTTTTAATAATACCAATGTCTTTCACATGACTTAAAAGGCCCAATCCAAAGTGTATCAAAGTTGAAGATAATTTTTCCATTCACTTCAAAGGGTTTGGGATGAGGCTTAGTAATGCAGGTGGTACCTCATCCCCCCTCTCCCATCCTCCTCCCCCAGCACCCACCTGGCTGGAGGCACATTGATACCTTAGACAAAACCAGTGCTGTGTGTGCAGCTATGTCTGCTCACCCACTCTGGGTGAAACGGGTTCTTCTGCCACTGATGGGGTGCTCCCCCAAAGCCCCCTGTCCTTCCAGCAAGACACCAGTGCCCCACTGGGGATGTTGCCTGAAGGCGTCTTCTTCCCTGGCTGACTCTCTCAGCAGCACATCAATAGCTTGTGTGAAGTTTGCAGTGTGTCACCATCCCCAGTCACGGGCATTGGAAATGCATCCCTCTCCAAAATGCAAACATGAAGGTGGGCTGCTTCCCTAGGGCTTCACCTGCCTGCTTGTCTCCCTCTCCCCCAGATCCTCAGGCATTTACTAAATTCAACCCACAATGGCGGGGGAGGGGTGGGGGGCAGGGGGTATAACTCCCACTCAGTAAATCACACTTCATGTTAAACAACAAGATGTTTATACATCCACATCATTTTCTATGGCTCATTCAATCCTGCTGCAACTGAACAAAGTTGCAATCTTGACATTAGAAGGCCTATATGACCCTATAGCCGTCATATACCATCCTATAGCAACCTTTTCCATTCCAGCAAATTGGAGTGAAGCAGGCAGGGAAGGGTAGGCAATATATGGTTCCATACCTTGCCATCATTCTGTTCATTCCTTGTGCCATTGTCCTGGATTTTTACCAGTCAATCTTAATTTACATAGTAAACCATGATAGGAAAGACCTTGTAACCACACAGAGCCGGAAACTGTATAGTTAATTAAGGCTTCTAATTAAAACATAACTAGCTGATGGCTCTCCATGTTTCAATGTCTGCTGGCAACCGAGCTGTGGGAGGAGGCTCTGCCATCCCCCTTGACTCACAAAGCTCTACAAAAGCAGAGGAAGGCACCCAAAATCTATCCCAGCCAATGGAGATGCTGCAAGTAAAAAGTCAGGCATGTGATTATCCTCAGCAGAGGCTGCAAAAGCACTAAGACCACAATACACACATGAGCACCTGGCTGGAGTGGAGCCTCTTAAAACAGAGTTAACGAAACTCCAGGTCCTGATGAACTGACATTCTTTTAACCCTCCTAACATGAAGGAAGGCATAAAAGCACCCACGCGTGCAAAGATGTCCCCAAACCAGAGAGGCTGAGGTATGGGTAGTAAAAAGCTGTGTTCACAGTGAGCTTTCTGGGGCAGGGAGAGGAGCACATCAAAAGGCACAGGATACCCAGTGCTGGTGGCTTCTGCACAAAAGTGCTTTTAAGAATGAAAAAAACTGAAGGAGCTTTCTCCTCCCTCCCAATGCGTGCTTGCTGCCAACACATGGCAAATGCTCTGGAAAATGCTGCTCACTTGCTCTGCGGTTGCTCATGACAGCTTGATTTGGATGAAAAAAAATAATTAAAACAGTCTTCTGAAGATGGACAACCTGCACCCAACTCTACTCTTTTCCTTTCTTTATTTTCTCTTGCAAAGAGGTGCTATCCTTCTAAGGGCTGAGTCCTCAAGACACCATAAGCACCAGCAGTGTTTTGGGGAGGCAGTCATTGCTCCTTAGCTCCCCATCTATTGAACACACTGCATGCAAGGAATATGACCCCAAAATAAATGTATTTATGACTTCTACCAGCTCCAGACCCTGTGGGTACATGACCCCCTTACAAACACCTCCATGCAGAAAGGATAGATTTGCCCTCAATCAAGTGGTTTCAGCAGCAACCTGCTCAGGTGAACCAAACCAGCTTTATCTCACTGCAATGGATTTATCCCACTGTGCTAAGGAACAGGTTAAACCAAGCCATTCCTCCTTAAAACAAGAGTACACCTTGCTCCCAAAAATGAAACTCCTGCAGCACATGCAGGCATTCATTTTAATGACTACACTTTGTTGTAATGTTACCAGATATTTTAAAGAGCATATCATTCTAGTAGAAGCCACTGCCATCTGTGCTTCCCCAATTAGCAATGCAAGCAAATATGTATTTTACTGTAATATCAATAAAATGTAACATGCAAATGATGTATCTTTTGTTATGTTTTGTTGCTTGTTTTTTGTTTTTTTTTTCTTTGGTTTGTTTTTTTTTTTTAAAGACACAAATTAGGGAACCAGTCAGTCTTGAAACTGTGGAATTCCCTCTCAGGAAGAACACAGTTTTGTAACCAAAAGAACAATCCAGGCCCTCCATCACAGTTTTGTAACCAAAAGAACAATCCAGGCCCTCCATCACAGTTTTGTAACCAAAAGAACAATCCAGGCCCTCCGTCATAGTTTTAGTTTTCAAAGCAGAATAAATGTACTTTAATTCAGTTTTTTATTTTATTTTTTTTAATGTATCATCACTTTAAGGACATGATCTACAATTTTGTTTAAAAACAGATACCCTGCTGACCAGGCTATTCATTAGTGAGCATCACATAGGATACCCCTGAAATCCACCTCCTGTCAGAAGATTGGTGTCAAGCATTGCCCAAAATCTCAGTTGTTTTGTTTTTACTTTTTCCCCCCACTGCTGGGTCAGATCAGTCACTCACAAGCTGAGCCACTATAAATCAGCAGTTCCAAGAGGAAAACACTTTCATTTGCCTTTTTTTTTTTTTTTTCAACTAGGAGATCCAAGTGCTCTGCAAATATTTTTCATTATTTCCATAAGGTCCTTTCCCTGGCAGAGATGGGCCGCCACCCTCCTCATCACCACACAACACCCAGCTCCCTGGGGAAAGCAAGAAAAGCTTTCAGAGGGCAAGAGGCAAAAAATATCAAAGGACAAAAAACAACACTGCAGATGAGGAGAGAGGGTGGAGATCCCAAGAGCATGACTCCTCGGGGAAACAAAGAGATGCTCATGAGGGGATGCCAGGTACCACAATGGGGATGTCGGGTACCAGAGCATCTCTTACTGGAGATGCTTATCAAGCTGCAAAGTTGCACAACAAAAGCTCACTGGAGGCTGGGGAGGTGTTTGAAGTTGGAGAGGAGCCGTTAGAAACCTCCAGCCCACCAAAACAGTGCTTTGCACTGCGGTCACTTGCCTTTTTCTGCCTTTTTTTTTTTTTCCATCCAACTGTGTCTTAACTGTTTCTCTAGAACTCTTGGCCCTCAAAGAGGAGGGGGGAACCAACCCAAACAAAGTAAAAAAGCAACATATTGTCTGTGACTGCCAGTGAGGCACCCCTTCCCTATCTCATGCTTAATGCGATAATTTCCATAGGAGATTTGTGGTTTAAGGCTTACTGAATAATAATGTAACACAGAATACACACAAAGCCACATTTCTCTTTTTTTTTTTTTTTTCTCCAAAATACACATCTGATCAAAAGCCAGACTGCAATTAAAACACAGCATAGTTTGGGGTTTAGTTCTGTTCTGTTTTGTTTTTTTTTTTCAACACCACTAGATTGTATTTCATTAGGAAATGAAAGCTAAAGCAGCATAAATATTTTCTCCACCATAGTAACGATAGAGACTATACTTTGTAAATCTGCTTTGTGCTTTAGCTCTTTCAAAAAGATTTTAAGTTAAATTACTATGCAAATAAATAAGAAGTGTTACACTTGCTTCCCAGTAAAGGGAAATGAGAGCAGGGTTTGCCTTGCTCTGCCCAAGTTTTCCATTCCAGCATCCCTTGTGCTCATCTATAATTGCATTGCACCCACGTCTGCAAGTCCTCCACCAGCTCAACCAGGAGAAACTTTTTTCCAATGAAGACCTTGGAGCATCCCTATAAGATGCCACAGAGCCCCAGGAATTATGCACCATTCAACAGCAGGGAAAGCTGTTAAGCTGCTGCTGTTTCTGTCCATGTTTTCAGCAACTTAATGGCAGAAAAAAAACCCCAGAATAAAGTCCTATGGCTTGTTCTCCTTCTTACTCTGTAACTTGCTCTGTGTGTGAATTAATGTACTCAAAAAAGAGACTCCTTGACAGACCTGGACACTACATTCCACCTATAGGAGCACATACTGGGTAATAAATCCTAACTAACCTGAATCAGATGAACATGAATAAGAGTGAGATGTGAGGACATCACAGATATTGACCATGGAGTAGATGGTGTCAGTTGTGACATTTGAGAAAAATATGTGCAGAACAATAACATTAATTTTCTTTTCAGTCTCTTCTTATGTAAATCCAAGTATAAAACATCAAGCTCTATATTAACATGCAGAGATCTCTTCCTCAGTCCATTGATCAAAAGAGACATTTTTGGAGGGAGCTTCTCTATTTTAATCTGCTCGAAAATTTTCAAAAATGAAAGGAAAATATGTCACCAAATCATCACTGTCTATATACCTTCCTATACAATAACAGTTATGGTCTTCCTTGGGGGAGATGCTGTATCTCACTTGAAATCTTGATAGGAGTAACTCATATGTACAATTAAAATTGATTATGCATCTGTAGAAATGTCCCTGAGCCCTGCTAATAAAGAAATAATTCGATTTGACAGTCATCTTAATTTCTCTTTTAACCACAGTGTGTAAGATTCTAAATACACATTTATTTTCACTTAATTACTCTGGGCACACACACAAATACTTATGCTCCACAATTAATTACTCAGAGCACAGTGAACTTCACACAGACTTCATAGTCAACAAAAACCTCTTCTCCACAATTTGGCCCTTGATTCCCTGTGCCCTTTTGGGAACGCTTTCCGGGGAGAGGTGGACACAAGGCTTTTTGGTGCTCCAAGAGCCACAGCCACATGATGTGCAGATGGTGAGAAAGGTTAGGTGAGGAAAAACACCTGCCTTCCCCTTCTCAACTACCTCTGATCTCAGCCAAAGACAAAATACCAGGCAAGAGGGAGCTCAGGTCTGGCCAAACTCAGCTGCTCTTATCTTCTTGGGTAGGAGAAGAAAGCTTTGGCACCAGCAAGCAACTTGAATTAAAGCTTCTTAAGTTCCTCCAGAAAAAGTTTTGTGCGGAAGCCAGCACAGAAGAAGTACAGCTCTAGAGAGACATCTTTGGCTGCACCCCCTCCTTGGGCTGCCTCAGCTCTTGCCCTCCAGAGAGGGCAGGACAGTTTTATATACATTACTTCCTTTGCCTATTTCTGTCAGATGCAGTCTGACAGATCTCCTGGGGAGAACTATCTCCTCTCCTGGGCTTGTTCAACAGGGGACAAGGCAAGCAGGAGGTGCCATCAGTAGAAGAGGTGAGCTAAGAGAATCATTAATGAAAAACTAACTAGTGGTAGGGGGACACAAGGCTCAGGAATAGATCAATTGCCCCTTGAGGTTATGGTATCTTTGCTATCAACATTTTCTAAAACCATAGGAACTTGTCAGGGGTGACCTAAGAAGCATCTGCAAGTCTCAGGACAGATGCAGTCATTTTCAGGAGTCTCTTCTGGCCAATCTTGCTTCAATTTCCCAGAGCCTTATACCTCACAGGGACTCAGATGCTACTGGGCAGCAGCAATAAGCAATATATAAATTTATGATGGATTCAGAAATTTATTTTACATGCTGAAGAAATCAGAGCTGAAATTAAGTCCCAGTTTCACATGACAATCAGGACATTCCAATATCAGTGATGAAATTCAGCAGATCCCATTCAGAAGGCGCTAGCTGCTGCATTATGTTTATTTTGAATTTAGAGGCTTGTGCTTAGCGACAGGTTGTTAGTGTCCATCTGCAGCTTGTTTTTTGTTTTCATCCATGCTGCATATTTGTGTGACAAGATGTGGGCATGTTCAGTGTGGAACAAACCTGCTTGTTTTTCACCTCCAGTCTACCCACAGGAAAGGCTTAGCAGCAGAAAAGCTGGCAGTATTTTCCCCAGAGGCACCTGGAGAAGGTCAGCAACCCTATCCACCACACCAGGCATGCCAGGATGCAGGAACAGGCTCTGCCCTATTCAGGAAGCTTCCTCTAGTCAGGAGCAGTAAATTCCATAAGCCCTGATGGGCTAAAAGAGTTGGGGTGTTTTTTTCCTAATATTTCAGCTATAAAAGACATCAGTTCACAACCCTTCTCATAGTCTCCCCAGCAGAGCAGAGGACTGCTCCACCGCTGCTCTTTAACAGCTGGAGCCACAGGTCCCATGGGCTTGCAAGATCCCTTAGCCAGCACTTCACACCCTCTGTGCATCATCATCCCAAGACTAATTCAGCAGGCAAGGTGCAGGGTTAACATCTGAAAACCTCATATGGCTCTTCCTATTGACCCCCGAACATTATCTCCAGGCCTGAAGCTGGTTATGTATTAATTTTCTTGGACAGTTAATGAAGAATTCCACACCCCCCACCCTGAGGTCTTTCCTAGCATTTAGGAGAAACACTTAAATGTGCTAATGGTCCATCCCTGAATGGCCCCCAGCCGTTTAAACTTCAGGTTGTCACAAGCTGTTCACAGGAGAGAGGCTGAGGAGACCAATCTTTTGCAGCAGATTTGGGGATTATCACAGCCTCCTGAGCAGATTCAGAAGTACATATACATACAATTGACCAACAAGCTTGTTTCAGTAACAGAAGAGCCTTTTTTTTGTTTTTGCTATTAATTGAAAGGGGGAAAAAAAGTTGATTTTTAAAGCAGCTTCTTTAAGGAAAGAAGAGATACATGTTATGCAATTGCAATGACACATAAGGATGGAGTTCTGCCCAGTCTCAAAAATAAGCAAGAGGTAAAATGATGCTGCTATGCCCAAGTCACTGAAAACAAATGCATAGTACATCTCACAGAAGACAGAATTTTGGGCTTCCTTTTCCTGTTCTCTCCTCTGCAGAGGGGCTCCCTGATGAGAAGCCAAGGAGGGATATAACAGCCTGAACCCAGGACTGGCCTCACACTGCCATACCACGGGGCTGAGACTTCCCAGTTCCTCACTACAAACTGCGCCCGAGACGCCCTTTTGTAGTGCCAACCGCCACACGAGGCATGCACTGCAGTCAGATGGCAACGTAGGAGAGCCACAAGTTGTGCCAAGGCACTGGCTGGGGCGGGGGAAAGAAAAAAGGAAAGAAAATAAAACAGTCACCCACACAGAGCTGCCTTTCTTTGCAGGCTCACCGGTGATGGAAAGCTTATTGGTGTGCCCTGAAACAGCACCTGAGCATCCTGAAAATGGCAAAGAGAGAAGCCAAGCAGGTGGCTGCTTTACCAGCTTCTGGCCTTGGTTGCACAGGTTCTCCTTCTGCAATGTGCACTTTTTAGAAAACCTTTAAAAAAAATTAAAATAGATATATACTTATAAAAAGCAGGCATCCCTCTACTGAGCACAGAAGATGGCACTTTAGAGGCTCTTCTCTTACTAAATTTAAATTCTCACAACAATGAAACTAAGAAAACCTCAATGGCAGCACAATTTGCATGCAAGACTTTAGCAAAGCCCTTTCAGGCAGCACAACTGGAGGAGGCTGCAGCCTGTGCTCCCCAGGAACACAGGAAGGAGTGGAGCAGGGGAAGCATTTGACACTCAGTATAGGTGTAGTAGGATGAGACCAAATGTCAGAAGAAGCTTGCCTCACATGTGCAAACACTACTGCATTGGTATTTTCAGAAGTTCCCTGGTTATTAGGAAATTGAGCAAGAATAGATAAAAAGAGGAGCTGTTGATTATTTTAAAAAGATGTCCCTTCCCTGCACTTCTGATATGGGGGCTGACAGCCATTCAGGAGCTATGTGCAAGCTCTGCTATAAAAACAACTGGAAGAGCCCCACTAGTTCTGCCCTGAGTGTTTGTGTAACCTGGAGCAATTCCCTTCCTCTCCATATAATAAACCTACTTAAGTGCAAGATCTTCAAGGCAATGACTTTGAGTGTCTAGCACCTGGAAGAACAGGGTCAGGGGAACATAATCTCAGACATTACATTCCTCATAATGGTAACACTAGTGTCTGTCTGTCACCCACCCTGTGTTCAGCTACAAGTTCTGACAGTTTGGCCAGAAATCCAATTTACTTGTTCATGTCCTGATAGCTCCAACCCTTATCATAGAGACCTGCTCCCTTGGATAACAGTAAGGGAGGTAGGAAAAAAAAAAAAAAACACAACAAAAAAACTGAGCACCTTCAGCTGTTAAAAGTGAGAATGTGAGCCCTAAATGCTGAAACACAAGATGACAGGTGAGGATTATGAGGGGCTGTAATTTTTTTTTTTCTGGTTTTAATTTTTTGCTCCTTGGTAAGTTACACTTCAGCTTTGCTGTGCTTTTTGTCTTTTTTCTCTAATGCCTTAGCTTGTTTGTACACATAGGCTTACTGTTCTTGGTTTTGGAGGGGACAAAAGGTGCTCCTTGTAAGTTAAACCTTCTGTGCCTAGGAGTCTAACACCATCTATAGCCCAAACCACTCAGCAATTAGCCACCCTACCAACACATTTTATTGAGCACAAGCAGACAGGACAAATCTGAAGTAAAGGAACAGCCATCACTCATGTATTTTCCTGATTTTTATATGAGTACCAAGTGGCCTGAGATTTTGGAAGCAGCACTTAGGAAGCTACAGAGCCTCTGGCTTCGCTCTGACAAAGGGAATCCTGAATTAATTCTTAATGGGTTTTTGTTGTTGTTTTTGCCTAAGGATGATAGGCTGAACTTTGAGTTTTAAGAGCTTCAAACATGATTAACCTTTATTCACAAATGGTATGAGCTGAGAGAGACTTGCTGCAGGCACTGGGTTTCCATTCCTGCATGCTCTAAGCTTTTCCTGATAAGTTTACAGTGCAAGGACAGATGGACTTTATTTAAAGGCTCTCAGCACTTTTTTTTTCATGCCCCAAAATCTGCATTCAATTGCAATGAGCTGGCTGTTAGGGATCTGTAAGACACCCCAAAACCACCAGCCTGGGCCAGCTTTCTTCCTCACCAAGCACCCTCTGGCAGCAGCAGCTGCATTCTGGCATATTTTAAGATCTGTTCAACAACTAGAATAAGCAGCAGTTTGATTACTGCCATAGTTAGCTTTGTCATTTGAAAAATACAGCCAAACTGAAGAGATGTGAACAGGTCTCCTGATGCACACTGATAGGATAGCTTAAAAAAAAAATTAAAAAAATCCTTTACCTCCTTTCACCCAACCTGTTCCACTTGTCAGGGTGCTCTTCTGTGCCAAACCCATTCACACTTCAAAGGCTTCTTTTTCCCACTCCCAACACATTATATACGCTTTGAACTATATGGGCCTCATCTCCATCACCAGTGAGGTGGTCATAAATGGAGTCTAAGGAGAGGAAAAACACTCTGTTGGCAATTCTGCCTTGGGCACCACTGGCTTCACCCCATTTTCCTGCCACACCTTGTTAAATTCCTCCAGGAAATTGCCTGCTTGCCTGAGGTCCAGCTCTCCAGAGTCTTACACTGACACAGAATGAGTCAGAATTTTTTAAAGTTATTAGTCCAAGCTGGCTGTGCTTTTTATCTGCCTGCTCTGGTATAAGGGTCTGCAGGTGGTGTAGGGCAACAGACTAAAAGTGAAGCTGTCAATTTACATAGCTCCAATAAATAAGAGTCATATATAATAAATAAGTTAACCCTGGATGAGGTCCTGAGCAAACCCCCTCTGAAACAGGCATTAAGAGTCATTACTGACCTCTGACTGCTCCTGTGGCAATGCCAAATGACAGAGCAATGTTTTATGCTTAGTAATTTTGCAAACATACCTTCTTCCTACAAAAGTAGCACATCTCATCCTCCCTCACAATCCAATGGCTGGTGTAATTAAAACAAAGCCAGACTCAACTAATTTGATGCTCAAGCAGTTTAGATTTAAAATATTCTCTTGAAAAAATGCACTGTTAAGAAGCAGCACATATGTTTATGTATGGATAATGAGGCTTGCTGACAAGGACAATTAAGTCTCCTGTAAGCATCTGTGGTCATTCTCCACCAGAATTTCTGAGGGAGACTGCCTGTAAAATATTTGCCATTCTCTAAGGTAATTGTACCATTCCTTGTACTTGGCTCTTGTGGCTGCTTCAGGCTGCTAGAGAAGACTATGCCAGTTTCCTGATGCGCTTGCCTAACTGAAAGAAGGACAATATTTATTGCCTAAAGTTTAGTCTATCTTTATTCTCCTTTACATCATATTTCTACCTTGAAGCTAATCTTGAATTTAGTTCTTAAATAAGCATGACCTAAAAGAAAGGATTGCCAAGTACAATGACAGTATATCTAGCAGCAATTCCTTTCACCCAGGTTTTTCCAGCTTCTTGATTTGGTCCCATCACACTTCCATAGAAACAGCTTCATGGGGTTTTCATAGGAGTGGAATTTCATCAAGAGCCTGATGGGAGCTTTTTCCATGCAAAGTAGGGCTGGATGGGGCCAACCCCGTTCAGGGACAAGAGGACCAAAACAGATCAGGTGACATCATCTCCCTCACTGCCAAAAATGACCACATTTCTGGGTATTCAGGAGATTTTTCAGCCCCCTCACTTGGGAAGCTCTTTTCCCAATCCCTGGGAAAAAAGTTATATGTTACTCATACCCTGGATCAAACTTAAAATCAGCCTAAGTCTGACACTTTTGATGGCTCCCTGCCAGGTAGGCCAGGCTCTTTGCAGACCCTCACAGCAAGACAGGCCAGGGCAGAGAGTTTCTCCTATACCTGCAACCACAAGCAGGATGTGCAGGAGGGAAGTGCAGCTCTGCAGGAGAAGGGGGCCACTGTGCTCAGATTCTCCGCTGCTCCCAGGAAGGCAGAAGCCTTGCTGCATTTAGAGCAGTAAGATGAATTAGCTGTTTCTATGTTTTTATTAAAAACAAACAAACAAACAAAAAACCAAACCAAACAAACAAAACCAACAAAAAAAAACCACCCCAAAACAAAAACAAACAACTTTCCCTGCATCTAGATGGAAGCAATACAGTATTGGGATGCACTGGAGCTTTACTCAGGCTGGAGCAACTTCTGATACCTTTCCTATTCAAGGAATTTGAGCTCTTTGCCTTCCATGTAATTCCCACTTCCTCTAACCCTAGGGATGCCATAGGGATATACTGGAATAGTTTATGTTCCTGTAAAGGTGATGCACAAGTAGAACGCTTTATTCTCATGACAGGAGTCAGCAGGGGCAGGCATTATATCAGGAGCCAGCCCTACCTTTACACTTCATCATTTGAGTAGCAGCTGAACAGGGAGAAGCAAAGGTAGCCCTGTGCATGTAATTTCTTTTTAGAATTAACATATATTTATTTGTTAATAAAGAACCTAGTGTAGTCCTGAGGAGTCCCCTTCTGAAAGATCTATCCCCACTTAGAGCTATTTCACAGTAACACATTTTTTGTGTTAAATATGGGTATTTTTTCAAAGGTAGACACTTGGGAATAATTTTTTAACTCCAGACCTATCCATCTACTTACACTGATCTCCACCTTTTCCCCCTGTTATATTTTTGGCATCTTTAATATGTGTAAAATTCTCAACAGAAGAATAGTCCTGAACAGCAAGCCAAGCATGTTATTAAAGGACCAACTCCACAGTATTGCACAATAAGGAGCTGCACTCACAGATCAGGGCTGTTTGGGACATCAATGCCAAGCAGTGCAGTTCTCTCCCTTTTTTTCCCTTAAGTTCCTTTTATTGAAAAAGAAAAAAATAAAAAATCTATTATTTATTCACTTTAGGAGAGTTGAGACTACCTTAAGCTCAGGTGAAAGCAAAAGGCAGCACTAAAATATCATTAAAAATGACAGAAGGTTCCAGGTCAAGTTGGCTATTACAGATAAAGCTACTATCATCTCCTGTTAGTGACTTGGAATGAGAGCCAAGTGTTTTCATTACACACCAAGTAAGAAGTACTTTATAAATCACAATAACTCCTGACACACAATAACATCCAGTCTTATTAATATAAACTGCAGGAATTTTTTTTTTTTTAATCTGCTGGCAGTAAAAACACCCCTTCCATAAAGTGTTGGCATTCACACATGCCCTGAAGCTCCTCGCAGCACCTGTAAGCACTCATTACTTCATATACTGAAACAAATAAGTGTGAGATTATATCATTGCTTCAAAATTCCTTTACCCCACCTCTCTTGAAGTTGGAAGGTGCCAGTTGTAGACACCCCAAAACCCATTCTTTTGGGTTTCTGTTAGAAAGTACTTCAACCCTCTCAGAGCAGCTTTTCCACAGCCTCCCCCCAATTTAGGGGTTTCAGGGGGGATCTCCTGTGCTTCAGGAAAAGAGCTGAGGGTACCTGAAACTGTCCAGATCCTTTCTTTTCCTAAGGAATTGAAGATAACATGTTAATTCAGATCTCTGTATGGTAGTATAGTGGGATGGGGCCACCAGGAGCCCACAGACTCTCAGCCTCCACCTTGCTGGCTCATGAAGTCCTTTCTCCTCTTCCCTCCCAATTACCTGCGAGCTCTGACATGTTTAGGGCCCACAGCACAAAGTTCTCCTCCCTGCTGAGGGTCTGCAAATGCTTTCCTACTAGAGAGGAGCATCATGACAGGAAACATCGCACTCTAGTGCAGGAAGAACTCCAGAGCTCCTGTACAGAGAAAATCAAACCTAACTACAAAGACACAACTGGAGTAGAGGCAGCATCATGACCTCACTAGTCTTTTTGCATCCATCCACCAAACAAACAGCTCTTTATGGTACATATGTGCAACAAACACGTTGCAAGAGGCAGATGGTGTTACAATATAAATACTAGAAAAGACAATAGGTCAAGAAGAAACAATTTTTCTACCTTGCAAGAACAGATGATTTTTTTTCCTGATGTTTCTCTCTTTCCAATTCAAGGGATCAGAGAGAAAAAATATTACTCCTTCAGAATATCCAGCACCCAAAGCAACAGGAAAGAAATTTGAGCCCAAATTGAACAAAAGAAAATCTTGGCTTAAGCTCTCTAGCATACCAGAGAGCCCCACCATTACAAACCTGTTTGAGGAGTTTCTCTTCTCTGAGAAGTCTTTCATCAAACAATTTCTGACCAGCCCAGCTAGTACCTTCCTCCCAAGAGCCTTTCTAAACCCATGACCCCTGCTTAACTACACCTTGTATTATAGTTAAAATGCTTATCAGGTGTTGATCTTACATATTTTCATGACAATTCACCACAGCTGGGCCTCATGCATGTGAGCTCTGCATATTGATAAGGCTTGGAAAGAAAAGACAAGCCCTCAGCTTCTTTTATATTCCAGTGACTTTCAATGAGCTATCTTAGAAACAGCAGGATCAGCTCAGAAGTCTGTTGAACTTTGCACCAATAGCTGCTTGTGCACAATGCATTGACACTGGTGGGAGTGGCTGCAGCATCAGTTTATAAATAAATTGTTTATAATTAGGAATGCTTCAATAAGGGCACTTTTAAAAAAACATAACTGGAAATAGCTCATCTTACAATAAATTTTTGCAACTTTCTGATGCACAACTGAAAGCCACTTTGCTGTGCATTCTGCTGTGTGGATTCTGCTTGTTGTCCCTCAAGTATGCGCAGCCATACACAATTTATCTGTTTCTATTAATTGCCAATGTCTCAGTGTTTCACTGGGCTTGCAGCTTCAAGGTTCATTCTTCCCCTCTCATTCACGATTCCTGTAATGTACACAGCAAAGGGCTCCTGAATAGCACTTAAATGTTATTAGAGCCAGTGTTCGAATGCTGCAGCAGAGGCAAAAACTCTTTTATAAGCTTCATTCATCTTTAAGGCTTTTTTTTTTTTTTTGGCAGTTTATTTTTTCTTGCTGCAGGGAAAAAAACATGCTTCCTATTTGCCCCATGATAAAAAAATAAATTAAAAAAAGAAATTTAATACTAATTGGGTGAAAGAAGCAATGTAGAAACTAATAGATAATCTAGAATTAACACAGAAAAGTCCTGTGGGTCTCATAAATATTTACCTGCACTATGTATATTTTGAAAGTACACGAGCTCAGTAACAACCAGTAGGCCAGTGCAATGCACCCTTCTACACATCACCGGTGGGGTTCCTCTTGGGGGCTGTGACCTCACGCCACCGGTTCTGCTCCCTCACGTTACTGGCTTCGTGTGTGCCCTCGGGTGGCCGTCACTGGCCCAGGGCCACTTCCCGCTGCCGTCGGTAGGTGTCACCGTTGCCATTCCCGAACGGGAGCGGGCCCGCCGCGTGCCCGGCTCCTGCCTGCCGTCGGGGGGCAACCGTCCCTACGGAAACGGGCTCGCAGAGGACAGAGGCAGCTTCTGGGCAAGAGCTCTTAGTTCCGCTCTTCTGCGTAGTTCAAAGCTTTAAAAAAATATATATTCATGTTACCTAATGTCTTATGGATCAGGTCTTTTTTTTTTTTTCTTTTCCCCCGTTAGTTTAATGCTCTATCTCTTTGCAAGTTTCTTAAAACGATTTTTTTACATCATAGGACTGTGGGAAAGCATATAAGAAATTATTTCATTGTTTTGCCACGTGGGGTGTGTGAAGGGCAAGTGGCCTCTCTAGTGGGCAGCAGGGTGAGGGGGGATCCTGCCTCTCTGCTCTCCCTCTGCTTTGGGCAGACACCCCCCGCACGCCC
>JAOEGS010022314.1:50000-53877 GCA_025447755.1 Corythornis vintsioides | reverse complement strand
AGATCATCTAGTCCAACCCCCCTGCCCGAGCAGGATCACCTAGACCAAGTCACCCAGGAACAGATCCAGGCGGGTCCTCATTTTGGGGGGTGTAGCAGTTGAGGTGACATCAGCATAATTTGGAAGACGTCAGGCTCTCAGGGGACATGAAGAAACGTGGGATTCTGTACAATTCCAGCATGCCCACTGCTCCAACCTGGCTGCTTCAGTACTTCCCAACCCTGTGCCCGCATCACCACAGAGCCCAAACACCCTCCTTTTCTGAGGGACTGGCTCTTATGTGCCAAGACATTTTGGGAAATGGGTCTTGGCTCCAAAGGCTTCAGGACCAAACTTCCTAAAGGTCCCTATTCTGGACAGAGGCTATCACCACCAAAGTCCAATGACAGCATCACCTTAATGTCCTCTGTGCCTTCCACAGCTTCTCTCTGTTGCACTTTGGGAGCCAGAAGAGATATGTCTCAGTAAGGATGACTGACAGTGGGGAAGGGGAGCTGGGTGGGGGCTGAGGGGCTCAAGGATCAGGACATAGAAGGCAGGAAAGGCTTTTCTGTGGGCAGAACCTCTGCCCTCTGGTACAAGAAGAAATATCCTGAGCACCCCCAGTTCCCTGAGGAAACCAAAAGAAAAGTTGGTTGCAAGGATCTGGGAGAAAAGGAAGAGCTATCCTAGAGAAGGACCATATTCCTTTCCAACCATCAGTGGGCACAAGTAATGCCCTTGCTACCAATGCCACTATTTATTTATTTATGTCACCAGAAGGGACTGTAAATTAGTTTTCCAGCTGCACAGCTACTTTAAAGACTTTATCCTAATGTTCTGTTTTGCGGTGACATGAGCTCTATCATCATAAGAAGAACAAATCAGCAATTAGTCTGCGAGAAGCATCGCCACGGAGGTAGAGCAGCCCCTAGTCAGAGGCAGAGGGAATCCTTTACAATGAAAAGCCCCTGGGAGAGTCGGGACCTGGACCTCATGACGATGATTGATGCTGGCACTGCAGAGACGCACCACACCTCCCCAGAAAATTAAAAGCCTATTTGGTACGGTACTAACAACACATCACATTGATATTGTCTCATTACCCATCAGCACAGGGTCCTTGCCTTCCCATTTGTAGGGCATTTGGGGAAAAGCCCCACAGGACAAGCACTTCACCTCTTTTCTCCTCATCCATCCCAGAACACGCTCAGAAAAACAGAAAGTGAAGGTTGAGCACATCCAAAGCCCCTTTACCCTCCTCTATATATATACTAATAATACATCATTATTAGTATTATTATTATTAGGATTTACGTCTCCCCTAAAAGCTGTGGGGCTGTGTACAGCCAAGGCTTCAGGGCACCTCCTGCTCCCTGCAGCCCCAGCTTCTCCCAGCCTGGCAAGGGGCGATGCCAGTTCCCTGGCTGTGCCAGCACCATGCTGAGTACCACACGCCTAAAGCACCTTGGGGATTTGCACGTGGCCGTGCGAAGGAGCCACAGGAGCAGGGAATTGGCTTGTGCTGTGGACGGAGCCGTGGGGGGAAGCGCTCGGGGCAGGAACACGGGAAGATATTTATGGAAAGAGGGGCTGATTTCACCCGAACCCCGTGGTTGCCGGGATGCAACCGGCCCTGCTGCTGACTGTGAAGGGCCATCGGTGGAAAAGTGAAATATTAGAGCTCCGGGGTTTCCCTGCCCCCACTCCTTCCAAACTGGCATCTGTTATGTGTTGGGTTGGAGCAGCAGATGCCTGGTTGCAGCTAATGACAGCAGTAGTCTGTTAACAGATGCCACGTATCCAGCAACAGCCTTTGTCTGATCAAAACACCAAGTGCTGATTTAGCTGTAAAGGTAGAGGGGCCAAGGCCTTCACCTCCCTGCAGCCTGATGGGTCTGAGCTACAGTGGACGCACTCCTGTCACCTCCTCCAGTGCCAGAAGAGATGCAGCACCAAGGGCTGCCTGGACTGCAGCGTGTAAACCCGCTCATCCCATGCCGAGCACGGACCGGGCGATGCTCCAGGATGAGCAGCTCTCTTAATTGCACAAGCCCTTGGCTGGGTGCTAAACCTGGTACTGGCAACTGTCCTCTTCTTGCTTGCCCTGCCCTGCTCCCGCTGGCAGGCTGGGCAGCCAGCCGTGCACGGGCAGGAGGGTGGGGAAGTCATGGATGTGCCTTTTTTCCTCTTTCCCAGCTCTTTCCATCCCACACAGATCTCCCAGACTGGCTGCTGGCATGTCCCTGCACCCCAGCTCATCCCTCTGCCAAGGCTGCTGCTGCTGCTCTTCTCACCCCAAGCAACAGAAGGGATGCCCATCTCTGCACGGGACCCTTAAGAGCTTAAATAAATCCAGGAGCCATCCTCCTCCTGCTGCAGCCAATGCTCGTTAATTCAGCTCCTGACTATGAGCAGAAAGGGTCCAAGTAAGATGAGATACCTCAAGGGTGATGGACGTGTGGCCAAAGCACAGAGCTGGTAATGGGCTGCACAGAGTATCTCACTGCCAGGGTCCCATAAACCTCCACAGGCATTAAGTGAAGAGAGCAAAGGTCCAATCCTGCACCCCCGGGAGTACCAAGGATTGCAAACTCCTCTGGATCGGATCCTGAGGGCATGAGTGCAGATGCTCATTTTTCAAGGATCACTCTGTCAGCTTCCCTATTTACATTTCTGCAGCCCCACCAGAGATTAGGCCACATTAAACATCAAGGGGTACACTCTCTTGCCCACGGGCTTCTATCTCTCCCGGTGACATTAATAGCAGTGACATGCTCATATGCAGAGCAGAGGAGATGCCTAATTGCTGAACAAATTACATGTTTAAAATCAAACCTATCTCTGGGAATGAGGAAAACACACCGCAAACCACAACAGAGAACTTCTGTGATGCTTCAGAGAAGATTTAAATAGCAAGATTAATCCCCTTCAAATTAGTTAATAAAAATTGATTTCTCTTGGTGCCTAACTCTGGTTTTCACCAAAGCTACCTTTTAGGGGTACTCACAACCTCCTAATACAAATAAAGCTTGAGGCCTGGTCAGATATTTGTTTGGCCTTTCAACACAAAGATGAAAGCTTGTCCTCCCCAGGGCATCTGTGGTCTCCATGGAGAACCTGGTGCAAGTCATGCTTTGTACAGAGCCCTGCACAGTGGTACGAAGGGCAAAGAACCCAGATCAGATACCCAGAGTGCTCGGTCAGGAGGTCAGCATTGATGCAGACCCACTCCAGAGCCTGTCAGGCCTCTCCTCCCAGGACACCATTCCAGCCTCTCTCCCATTGCACAGCAGGAGAAGTCGAGGCAGAAATCAGCCCCTGCCCTCCCACCCACCGCCAAGCAGCCCCTTCCTCCCCTCCACGCTTCCATCTCCTTGGAATTATCGCCCTGCCACACTAGATAGACAAGGACAATACAGCGAAGAACCAAATGAAGAGAGTTTTTAACCAACACACAGAAGCCTAAAGGATAATTAAATGACAAGACTTATCAGCCCCCGTGGGGCTTTTCCATTGTATAGCAGATTAAAAAATGTTTCTTTTTCCAAAGGAAAAACAGCCGCCGATCTACCTTGCGCTGAATCTATTAGACAACTCATCTGAAACAAGTTTCACGTTTTTTAATTCCACCAGCTGATCCAACCCCCTCCTTTTGATTTCCCCAGATGGTAGGAGCAGCTGGAATGGAAACCCCTTCCCCACCCACACCGCAGCATCACCTGGCCAGCCACACACCGCCTGCCCCATGAGAAACACGGAGAGGGGAGCACCGGACATGGCTCCAGAGGGTTCAGACAAAATCAACGCCAGAGCATTTTTGGTGCCTGGGGGAGGCTTTAAAGAACATGGGCACACACTCCAGCTGCAAGGCACAGGGAGGGAGTTTGGCTCAGCA
>JAOEGS010022314.1:0-45000 GCA_025447755.1 Corythornis vintsioides | reverse complement strand
ATCATACATTATACTCTACTCATCTCTGTATAATTTCCTCATATGCATAATCGTATTTGACTTCCTTATGAATGTAAAAACCATCTTACCTTGGGCAAGTTAATCTTCATTGATTGAATATCAAATTCATTTGAATGTGTTAGCAAAGCCTTCCCCCTCCCTCCTGAACAGGAGAAAATGGAAGAGAAATATACATTTCCTATCCTCGTGCTGAAGAATTTGTGTGTTTATTTGGTCTTTCTTTCTCATTTTGCTCTTTAATTCCCTTTTTGCTGCCTCACTTCTCTCTCCTTTTTTCTTTAAATAAAAATTTAAAAAGAGAAAACCCAAATATCAACAGCACTTTATTTTCAGATGCAAAAGGCTTCTTTCACTGTGCTTCTGAGAAGAAGAATTAAGGAACTGCAGAACCTCGATAATAACTAACTTCAAAAGGGTGAAAAGCAAAGCCAAAAGTCCTAAAAATGAAACACAATCCACTCAGGAAACACCGGTGTGGGAAATGAGCCTTTCTTCTTACAACGGCTTGTGGGGTTTGATAGCAACAAACCTCATGCCCAACCCCCTGGCTGCTCCTCCACGTGTCCCACCAGCACAGAGGTTTCAACCCGATGTGCTGCGTTGGCACAAATAGAAGCTGAGGAAGCCACGACTGGCCCTGACCCAGATCCTCCTCCTAACTAGGCTTAGGAGCTCCTATAAGTCTCCCCCCACACCCTTTGGTGGGGCTGAGTCCATAGCTCCAGGAGAAAAATGGTGCTTTCCTGCCCAGGAGATGGATGAGTGACTTCCCAACCCCAGAAGAAATGCTTTGCTTCCACCAGGGATGGGTTTTCCCCTCGGACAAAGCCTGGGCTTCCTGCAGGAGAGCTCCCGTTCCAGGATGTATCACCAGATGGCCTCCCACCAGTGATCATGATGCTTCAACAGCTCATCTGAGGCATGAGCTGAAATAGTTAAAGCATCTCTCATAAAGAAGGCAACTGTTAAATAACAGAGTCAGAGCTCATCCCCAGGATGGGAGAAACCATCCCTGGTGTTCTACACCCAGGCCAGTGTGCCCAGGCCAGCCCCTGTCCTGCGCTCTCTGCTGTCGCACACAGTGTCACCTCCTGGGAGGTCAGAGATGCCCTGCACTTCTCCCATGTTTGCGCCTCCCATCTGCAAATGCTCCACCTGGGCTGGGTGACCAAGAACCTGAAATGTGTCAATGGTTGGACTTCCAAATCCTGCTTAAGCCTTGGGGTAGGAACCCTGAGGGGAGCTGCTTATGTCTGTGCTGCACCAGGGCAGGGATCCTGCCCGCACCAGGTGGAGAAGGTGCCCTCCAAGGTGACTCCTCAGCTGCTGTCCCCAAGCCCTAGCCTATGAAATATGCAACTAAGTTTATACTTTTTTCAAGTTTCGTTTTGCTTTAAAAACAAAAAGGTCAAAAAAATAACAAAGAAAAAAATAGGTGAATTCCAATAAACATCCAAATCTCTCCCACATTAGGCTTCTCATTGATCTCAGCTGGAGCAGACGCTGGCAAATTGGCACTAAGGAAACACCCTTGTGATATTTTCTTACCCAGCATTTAGGAAGCAAATGATATTATCAGTTAAAATCCACGGTTGCATGTGACAGAGCCCTGCTGGGCTCTGCAGGAGCAGCCCAGCATTGCTCCACCACAACTCCATCCATCCCAGCCTGACCCTCAGCACCTCTGCGTGGGGCTTTGCTGTTACCAGGGTGGTGAGTGGACACAACCCTGGGAAGCTGTGGTCCCAGAGCCACATTCCTCATTTCTATGCTATAATCAGGTTTCACATGTTTCATTGCTCCTGTACCTCCGATGGAGCGGGGCTTTGGACCCATCTCCAAAGGCAGCAGGAATGTCAACCCCAGGGCCATGACCAAGCAGTGCTGTGAGGAACGAGACCAGGCTCAGCCTGGAGCTACCATCCTGCAGCAACGCCGGCACAGGTGGATTCCCAGGCAGATTCCTTCTGGCTCTGCAGGGACTCCTGCCCACAGCCAGTCCCCATGGAACCTCCCTGAGAGGCCACCTGTGTGCCAACCCCTCTGCCATGGCCATCGCAGGGCAAGCCCAGCCAGGGTGTGCTGGGCACAGGCGCATTACAGGGCCGTGAAGCACACTGGTCACTCTTCTGTGGCTTCCAGACATCCAACAGCTCAGTTGGAGCTACCGCTACGAGTGGGATGACGGATGGCCGGAAATCCAGGCACGGGGCCAAAGTCCATGAATTCTGGCTGGGCAAAACTTCCAGGCTGGGAAACCTGGACATATGGGAGCCCCCATCCGTGCTACTGCGAGCCCTGAGCCAGGAGGGAGGCAAGACCAGGATGGTCAGGGCTGTATCTATTTTCAGCTCTGTTTGCACCAGGAGGGGAACGTGTATTACGTAGTGTGAACTGGGAAAGCTGTTTCAGGGGTGGCTGGAGAAGACATCAGTGCAGCATGCAGACCAGGACTGCGTTAGGATTAATCAAGTTAACGTATGGTGCATTGTTAGCACTAAAACTTTAAGAGGTGTGTCCAGTTTGCCTGTGTGAGGTTTGATTCATCTTGGTTAGAATGTGCTAATGTCCTACAAAATGCAGAATTTCCTTTTTGTTTATTTTTCTTTTTTTTTTTTTTTTTATAAATTCCCCCGACTCAGTGAAGTAATTTGCTCTCTCACTCTGGCAAACTCTTTGCACAGCTCTTCAGATCCCTTCTCCAGCTTGGACTGGTCATTCTATAAAGTGAGATCCTTATCCAGCAAACCCCAGGTCCTGCCTATGGTTCTCCTTGTCTGAAGCAGTCCCTTGGAGGCCAGTGAGATGCTTCAAGGCTCTGTGCTGCCAAAGAAGGGGTCCTGGGAGAACAGGGGACATCAGATGGAAGGGAAGTGTGACAAGGCTGCTGGGTGAGAGATGGGAACTGCCCCTGATAGAAACTTTGGGGTATTTTCCTCCTTTTATACCAATAATGAGGTTGGATTCTCATTTCTGAAACAATCACTCCTTGCTAGGCAGGTCACAGCACAGGTGAGGTACCTGAGTGCATTTTACTCTCAAAGTATCAATGACCTCGAAGTAGGTAACATCACAACATCCACACTCTACCCAAAACCCCACGTATTCAGGAGCAATAATTCTGGGTAGAGGGCTGGGATGAGGTGCTTCCCCTGAACACTCTTCCCCAAGCTTCACCCACCCTTGTTATCAAAGGGGCACAACAGTGGAGGTCCCTTGGGAAGGTGACCAGGGCACTGGGGACAGGGAGTAGCTTTGCCACATGGATCATCTATCAGGCCATGGACAACGCCTTTCAATGGGGATTTAATGATGATGAGCAGCAGACCCCTTCCTGCTTTTACGTCACCCCTGGGAGGCTGCAGAGAGACAGGCTTTCATGGCCGGCTTGCACTTTCCCTGACCCTTGAACCTCGGGGCCAGCACTTTTATGGGGATGAAGCGACACAGTTCCTGTAACCTGCCTCGGGGGCCCTGAAAAATTAGACTGAATCAAAGCAGAAAATGAGTTTTCATTTATCTTGTGATGATGCACGAGGTTACATGAAAGACAAATAGCTGCTTCTGACTCTTCCTTTATCATTGTCACTGCAATTAATAGGCTGTGGCCTTCGTTACTGTGTTAGTACTAAAGAGACCACAGGCCCCGGGGGACGTTAACGAGAGGAGAAAAGCAGTCCAATCTTCTAAAAGTTCTGTCATGTTACGATATGCTAACCTGCTTCTTCTCAACTTGCTGCTAAAGTGCTGGTGACTCAGCACTGACGCTGCCAGAGCTGATCTGCCACCTCCACTAGCAGCATCATCCATCCCGTTCCCTTTGGTGTGGGGTGGTGGCGAGGGACGGGTGGTGAGGAAGGGTGAGGAGATGTGGGCAAGGGCTCCCCCAAGGCTTGATGGCCTTCAGTGGCCCCTCTGAACTCTGGCAGCTGTTCCCAGGTTGGGTGGTCCCTAGACAACATCTGGGTCAACCTGCGAGTTGGATGATACCACCAGGATGGTGTGAGTTCAGGTTTTCTTTTAGTGCTGGTAGCTCACCTCGAGGCAGGGCTGTTTTGAGCATGGGTGACACAAGTTGCCCCACAGTTTGGCTGCCCCCAGCCCACAATGCTGCCAGTGACTTTCCAAGCCTTGCTCCTTCAACCCAACAGTGGGGCAATCTCCACCCTGTCCTCTCCCAACCCCTCACAGCCTCTCTGCACACATCACTGCCATAAGACACCTTATCTCCTTCGTTATACTGCAGCCCAACCATCAAACCCCCATCCCAATGGAGTTACAAGAGCAGTCGAAATCATTCCCACCATCAGTTACGCAGGACAGGGAGTCATCTGTCACCTGAAACACGTGCACTACTGCTGCAGATCTTTTCCCACCTCATAAAAGCAGATGAGCCGTGTGTCTCTATGTGCTTGTGCAGGGGCTTCAGCCGTGTGCCCAGAAGGAAGCTCAAGCCAAAAGCCTGTTCTGGGGACACAGCCAGGACTGTCCCACCCGCTGTTCCCCAGCCCTGGGTGATTTATTCTGCCTGTTAACACCGCCTGCCTGGTTTTCAGACTGTGTGGCTCCAAGTGCCCAGAACCAGCTCAGATTTTCTCTGAGCTAAGAATGAGGATCACCACTGAGAATGAGGATCCCGAGGGTTTTCTGACTCTCCTGTCCCACCAACACCCTCCCCAGGGACAGCTCTGACTCTCCCAGGGTTGCAGTGACAGTGAGAAAGCTTCTCACCTCACCAACGAACAGCAAGAGGGAGGAGCACAGACACAAAGCAACTGACACTGTGTGGGACCTGATCACCAATTCCCATGCCAACGACGAACCTGTCCAGGGTGTCAGAAAAGCCCTGAGCTTTGCTGTTACTGGTTTTCTCAAGAACTGCTCAGAGCATCCTTGGCTCAGGCCTGGAATGAAGCCCAGCATCAGAGACCAAGCCCTCTTTGGTCCAGGCTGCCCACTGGAGGACACAGACCCTGCTCTGCAGTCTGCGGAGTGGCTGCCCCAGGACCAGCTCTGGGTCCTGTGTTTACACTGAATCTGAAGCAGATTTTTTTTTGGTTCTCCCCTGTTGCTCTTCCAGCTGCTGGAGAAGGGGCCTGGGACAGCTGGACTGGGTCCAGCGAGAGCCAGCAATCCCAACCTGGAGGGAGTTACAAAGCAGAGAAGGTCGCTGGGGTTTGATGTGCAGAACCATAGCTCTCCCCTGCCTTCAGTTTGAGACTCCAACACGTTCAAAGCTCTCTGTACGTGTCTGAGACAAACTTGGCTGTATAATTAGAAGCTTAAGTAAATCTACCCCAAATTTTCAGAAGACTTTGTGGGCTCATGCTCACATTAATTCAGGGGTTTCCCATTCAAAGCTGACTCTGCGCTGCAACCTGCTTTGACCTTTATCATTAATTTTTGGTGCTAAAACACTTCCAAAGGCTTTGGTGTAGCCTATTCTTATGTGATTGAAGCACTACTCTTTTTAATTGGTGTTTTTTGAGGTTAATTGAAAAGGAATCCATGATCGGCAAATCAAAATTAAGATAATTTTGTAGGGATTAAAGTTGTCCTGAAACAGTAGGAAGAAAAATGTTTATCTGGGAAAATGGAACTGCAATGCTGGTGGTGACACATTCCCTGTCCCACAGCTGGGGTGTCACAATGTCCTTAGCTCCTGGAATGGCAAAATGAGGGGCTGATCCAGAGCTGGAAGATGGTGTGGGTATAAAGGCTCATTTTAATCTAAATGCAGTTAACATGCTCAGAGTCATTTGGGATAAATGGGATACTTAAGGACACATGATGGCTAATCTCTGCTATGACATTTGTGGAGGAGGAGGAGGAATAATTTAGACGGAGGGTATTGTACTGCTCACCAGTTATCCTCTCTCTCCCATCATAAGTGAACTAATTGTCAGGAGGACAGCCAGGCACACCACTGGCACCTCCCGGTCAAGGTCCCGAGACACCCTGCTGATGTTCTCCAGCTCCTCTGCAGATGTGTTACTGACCCCACTGTGCTGATGGGGAATTGAGGCACAGAGCACTGCAATACAGCTTTGAGATGGTGCTACAGAGACTCTAAGCTCAGACTCCTGGTGTTTTTGCAGGTGAGAGAGCCAAAGGGGTAGAAAAAGTAGGAAAGAGTGGCTGGGAAGCTGGCTTACAGCAATGACACAAGGGCACAGGGCAGCTACAGTCCCTGCCAACCACCCACCTTCCCAGACACAGCCAGGAGTATCTCTGCGGCTTGTACCACAGGGCTCAATTGAGAAATGCTTCTATTCTAAACTTCAAAATATTTTTTACACATTCTTTTAGATTCAAATTCTATGCTTTGCACCTCTCATCCTGCTGAGGCTCTTTCAAGCACCAGTTTCTTGATCTGTGCTTGAAAAATATCACAAATTATCAGCAGAATCAAGAAAGCCAAAATATTTTCAGCTGATTTTCCACGGCCTTTGCTCAGTGCAGATTTAGCAAAGCCCTGGCTGCCCATACTCACACTGCCCGACATCACTGCTAGAGCAGAGGTAGCAAAAGACAAATATTCCTTACACCAACTCTTGTATCATGGGTTTGGGAGAACCACGAGGTCATAGATGTGTGAAAACACCGCTCCTTCCCATCGCTCCTGACCCCTCTGAACTCAACAGCAAAGCTCCCCTTGCCTTCTTGGAGCTGGGATTTCGCCCCTAGATGGCTCTAGGATATAAGTTGTTTCAGGCAATGCTGAAGGATGATTTGCAAATCTCTGCTCCCTGTTTATATCACAGCAGCTCCTGAGGGTCAAGGTATTTCCTCCAGATGCTGAGGATAGTGGGTGTCCTTGTCCCAGAGCACCTGCATGGCCTGTGCTACTTGGTGCCATGCGGAGCGTGACGTTCTTTCATCCAGCACAGAGCTGGCAGTGTTGCAAATGACAGAGACCACAGAAAAGATCTGGCAGCACTGGCAAGCACATGTGTTTGTGAGCTGCATCCCTGAACCCAAGACAAGACCTTGTTTGGTTCCTGTAAATGACCCCAGCCCAGCTCTGCTAAGATGCTGGTGCCATAAGCAGCAGGACTGGATTGGGAATGTGGTTCTCTGGGTTAAGAGCAAACTCACTGATTTGCTTTGGATAGTCAGAAGATGTGAAAGCAAAAGTGACAGGGAGCGGAAAAGGGACAGAGGCAACTTAGGGGAAAGAAGAAACTCAATAGCTCTTCCTGTTCTGCTGGTGAAGCTTTCTCCACCTACTGGTAATTAAAACAGAAATGATGTGGCCAGGATATCCCTGCCCACAGAGACACATTGCCCATTTCCGCCCCAGAGATGAGAAGTTTAACCACCATTAATGGAGTGGTGGGGAGAGCGTTGCCATATACACTCCATCACATATTTATGATGCTCGAAAAAGAGATCAATAGCAGCTATATGCAAGGGTCTATAAATTTAATGTAGCATGATCATTTAGCATCAGTTGCTTCTTAGATTATTAACACAGGGAGGGGCCGCAACCTTGAAATCTAATAAAGGAATACTGACCGGTGCCGTACAACACCCTTTGAGCTGCCTCTGTCATCCTGGCCCTTTGCTAGGTGCTGCCTTGGGCAGCAAGAGGGACTCACCCACTGGGGGCTCATGCCATCCTGGTGTGCCCCAGCCAGAGCTGGCAGCACCCACCACCAATCACTGAGCCTTCTTGGCCACTAACGGGCACAAGCAACAAGGGAGAGGGGAAGAAACTGAGGATGTCCCGTTGCTGAGTGGCATCAGGGTGGAGGGACAGAGCTCTCTGAGCCGAGCACCTGTGTCCTCCAGCCTGCCAGAGCCAAAGTGCTCAGCATCACCCTGCCTGTGCCGAATTGTCCCCGCCTGTCTCCATGGGCCGCGTAGGGGCCAAGGACTGGTTCTTCCCGTTGACCACAATATGTTATGGTTCAGTGGAAGGACCTTAAACTTACAGACAAGGACAAGGCAGTAAAAGATGAAGCACCTGAACCCCCCATTTCCAGATTACTAGACCCCAGGTGTGTGCTAGGGAGCAGTTAAATTTCATCATTACCCTTTCTTCTATGGTATTTTTTATAGTCCTTTTTACTACTGGCACTAAAGGTGCCGGACGCATCCCAGGAGCTAAGAGGACATCACTCGTCAACCTGACTGCTCGCTGATATAAAAAATGACAAGTCCTGGCTTAATCTTTCTGATAACTGTGTTCTGCATGGCCCATCCATCTCCATGGAGGAGTTTTGGTGAAGCTGGAAGACAAGAACATCACAGCATTTAAGAATGAAAAATTAAGTGCCCTTTTTGAGCACAGCATGGAGCTTATTACCGCAGAAGTGTTCACTGCTACTCCTCAGGTTGTGTGCATGTGCCTGTGCTTGTCTGGAGAGAAGCTCCTGTTTTTCAGCCTTTAATAATTCGGCTGCAAACAGGAAAACAGAAGAAATTGCAGACAGACCAACCGATGGATTGAAAAGACAGACAAATCCAAACCTCTAACTTGCAAGCAATCAAACCCAGGAGTGCAGAGACACAACAAGCCTGTCTACAGACTTCCAAACCACAGCCAGGGCTCCACATTCCCTCGTGGCAGCAGAGCCATGAGGAGAGCTCAAGAGCCTCACAACAGATTTCATAAAGCTCCAGCTCCCAAATTGTGGGGAAAATAAGAAAGTTTGATATACGCATAAAACCAGTGGTCACTGAGGAAAGATTTAAAATTTGAGCTTCAAGAACTTGACGCAAATGCAGAAAGCCCCTAAAATCATGATTGTTTTTCTAGTATATATATGTATTTTTTTCCTCATTCTTCAAGTTGCCATTGCTATGTTTTATCCCACTGTTAGTCCCCCGAGACCTGGGGCAAAATGCTGTACTCCACCCAGCTCCCATTCACCTCAGGATTTTAAAACCATAGGCGCTAGCCACAGAGGATTGTATCAGGAATTAGGCTCTTTTAATGAATCTTGAGCCTTCTTTATTTGGCTGTAGTGCAGCACTGCTGAAGAGCAGGTGGAGATCTGCAGCCCCAGAGGCAGGCCGGCATCTCTCTGCCCAGCTCCCCCTCCCCATCCCTCCGTCCATCCACAGATGTTGCAGCTTCATGTGAACTGGCAGCATAGCAAATTGTAATTTAATTAACTCTTAAGCATTCCTGTAATCCAGGCTGACAGGGCTCCCCCAACCCTTTGGTTCAGGAATCCTGTCTGCTCTGTCTCTTTTGGCAGGCCAGGGGTCTTGTTTGAGGAGCCAAAGTCGATTGAGTTGTCTTGGAAGGACCCAAAGCCCCTACACCAGACCTCAGGCTCCCACCACCCTCCAGCTACGCTTGGATGTCAGCATGCTCTGGCTTATAAAGGCCCAGCAAGGCTTGTTTTAAGCCCTTATTGTTCATTTTAAACACTCAATTGAAAACTACTTTAGTGATGGGAAAGGGCCAGATGGATGGTCTCAGAGAAGGTCCCTGTCCTGGCACAGGCAGGCACCAAACTGTGGGAACCACCTCAGGGAGAGGGGAAGGGGGTTTACAAACCCAGGAGCTAAATCCACAGCTTCTCTGAGTAGGTGACCATATGAGGAACCAGTCAGCCTGTGTAGGGTTACCCAACACCCCTTAGAGCCACCCTGAGACCTTCCCAATGTGTTTCATGCATGGCATTGGCGATAGCTGGAGAAAGGGGCATGGATTCTACTCCACAAAGCAGAGCTGGACTGACACCAAACGAGTCCCTGATTTCCCCAAGCCTCAGCTCTCCCTCAGACCAGGACACCGCGCTCAGCACAGGGCTTTGCAAGGTGAGCACACCAGTAAGGAGCTGCTCCCACTGCAGGATGGACACCACAGAGAAACCAAGGCAAGCTCTTGGCCTCACTGGCATGTAGGCCAGCCTGCCAGAAACCAAAATCTCCACAGCCCATTTCAGACACCTAATGATCATTTGTCCTCCTGGGTTATTTGAAATGGCTCTTTGCATCCACCTCCTCCAGCTCTGAGGTGTGTCTTCGAGCAAGGCAACTCTCAGGGGCTTTATCAGAGAGGAGGCAGCCAACATTAAGACAATACACAAGAGACAGGGGAAGAGGTGGAAATTTTCCACTGAAACCTACTTTTTGTGAAAAATTGGGTTTAAAAAAAAAAATGAAAGCAAGCTCTGCTGCTTCTGCTGCTGTTTTGATTTCTCATCAGAAAATTAAAGCAAGGAACACTGTCACTATTTCTTTACTAATTTTTCCCTTTTCAGATTCTTCTGGCCAAAAGGTATAAAAGATATTTCAGGTCCATCCCACAAATTCTCAGGTTTCATCTTTTTAGCTTCCTGATGCAAACCTGGGACTCTGTGTAGGGAACTCAGACAACAACCAACGCCTCTGAGCTGTACTGGGCTCCCTGCAGCCCTCTTGCCCAGGGCACCGACACATTGCAGTAGTCACCTGTGCAGAGTCCGAGCAGCTATGGCCTTTTCCATGGGGTTTACGTGGATTTCAGTTTTCCCGAGTCTGCCAGTCCTCCCACTGAAGCAATGTGCCACAATACAAGCTCTGGGCATCATCTTTGTCTCCTCCCCCGCTATAGCTTATGGTGTGAATAGGACTCCCAGGGCATACCTTACCCAGCACAAAGGCGCTGGGCTGCTGTCACAGTGCCATGATAGTGAACAGCAGCGTGTCTGGCACACACCGCCCTGGAGGAAAAACAGGTTTATTCCTTCCTCCCCTGAAGACAGAAAAGCATCAACGCTACCCCAGCAGCCCCGGGCTCAGCAGAAAGCGGCACAGGGCTCAGCCACGGGTCACTGGTGCCGCTACCAGTGTTCATTGGTGGCAGCTCTGAGGGAGCCCAGCTACCAACCCTCCCAACCTGGTAACTGCACACACCTCTGCCGACTGCTTTAAGCACCACCAGTGAAAACTGCTAAATAAATTCTGCCAATTAAAACACCCAGCTCCCTCCATCCTACCTGTCATTAAAGAAAGTTTCATTTATGAAATGCATTAATCACTAGATCTCCAAAGCCCCATAAACCTGTGAACCTGTGAATCCTGCCTGGTGTATAATCTTCTAATCTCCTCCTCCTTAATCTGCTCACTATGGAAACCCCTGTCATTAGGAAACAAATGGCTTGGTGGGCTGCCTTATTATTTGCAAGGCAAGATGTAAAAGAGGGCAAAGCTGATCTGGGAGGACAGCATAAATTACTGTGATGTTTACTTGGGTCGTGTAAAAAAGCTAAACAGTGACTGGTAATAAAATAGCAATCCTGCTATCAGAAGTTTTAAAGGCAGATGAAGGGGATGCTGTGTGCTGTGTTATCGTGCCTGCCCTCCTCCTCCCAGGTGTCTATCAGACAGGTGACTCCAGGCAGAGATGCATGTGTTCACTTATCAATTCTTGTGATGTTTTGTGAGAGGTGAGGCCACAGGCTAATGAAAGGGAACCACATCGCCTGTCTGCCGTTGCTGGGATGGCATTGGGAGCCCAGCGCAGGGGCCCCACACAGCCAGGCAGCCCCCAGCATCACACTTGCAGGGAAGGTGATGCAGACTGTTCCCTGTCGTTTGGGTGCAGCCACTTGGAATTACTAGTGATAGCTGCATCTGAACTGGGAACAGGACTGGAGCGTGCCCACAGCCTTTATTACATCACTTCTCTGGCAAACCGCGTCCTTTGTCAGCTGTCCTCTCCTGTGCCCAGCATGTGACACACAGTTGCCCCTGCCCAAGGGCCAGCTATGACCCCTTGTGTTTTGAGGGGTCAAAAAAGACCCCCAAAAACAGGACCCAGCACTGTCCCCATGCTCTGTGCGGCATGACACCGAGGGCAGTGGAGCCCACATTGCACTGGGGACACCTGCACACTCATCTACAACACAGGGCACTGTCCTGGCTCAGACCCAGTTTACAGCAGCGACAGCCACAGAGCAGTGACAACAGCGGAGCAACTGGGTAGAAGAGATAACCTGAAAATACACCCAGGGCTCTGCACCAAGCAAGTATCTGGTTTAGTTTTTTTTCATTTAATTTGGAGGACACATGCAGTCTAAAGGAAAGGTTGGAGTCCTTTTACAATGTCAAGGAGGGATGCAGGATGCAGTGGTGGAAAACCCTGGGCTTGGGTGCTGGCAAGGGGGCTGGCTTTGGGTGCAAGGCAGGCACCATGGCATGGGGAGAACAGCTGGACAGCTGCTTTCCCTGGAGCTGTTTCCAGCACCGACCTTCAGCTCAGTCAGTGTGGCACCCGCTGCTGCTGAAACCTCATCCATCAGTGACCCCGGAGAGAAGGAGACATGGGAGGTAGGAAACCAGGGAAAAAAGCAATGTGAAATAAGAAGAGAATTAGAAAAGCAGGGACCCCAATTCTAAATGTGCTGACGGTGCTGTGCTGTAATTAATAAGCACCAAATCTAACGGGGATTCATATAGCGCAGGGAAGAGCACCTCATTAATCAAAGCCCAAGGTGTCAAGATGCCAAACAGAGGAGGACCTGCCAGACACAGGCGGGGAGTGGAATGGTCCTCAGGACTGAGAGCGGTGGCCGCAGCATGCCCTCCGGATTAGGCAGCTATGAAACAAAATAAAAACCCTAAAATATGACTCACAACCCAAAAACTATAAACAGGTTAAAGCATAAAGTTTTTGATGATTCTAGTAGCTTTTTCACACCTGGAAGAGACGGGGACCACGCAAGAACTGTGCCAAACCTTGTGTCTAAAAACCGTCACCAGAAACTCACCAGAAACAGACTTGTAAACACAAGAGCAACAACAACAACAAATTAATGCCTTGAGTTGCTTATTCACAGTCAATGGTTATGTTTTCCTTCAAGCAAGCCATTAAACTTGTTAGCTCCTGGTTAGACACTAATTTTCTCTTCCAAATAAGCAGTGTGTTAGGAATTATGTTAATGAAGTATAAATCAAATCCATGCTTAAGTCAAAAGGCTGATGCCATCTAAACATACCCTATGTATCAACAGCAATATGATTTCATAGGTGTAATCCATCAACAGCCAGTCTGGTCACCTACTTCATTAAAGATAGATAATTAATGTCCAGTAATAATCTGCTGCCTTGATTTTGTTGTTCTTGATAATAATAAAAAAAAAAGTAGAAAACCCCCATATTTTAGACAGTCTTAAATGGCATATTTTAAAGGAGGCAATTGTTGAACATTAATTTGCCATCAATCAGGAGTGCAGTTAGAGTTATTTATCTCTTCACCTGATCATGCTGAAAATCTTGAAGGGGAAGAGCAAACAGCAACAGGAGGCTGCTGGGAACTGGGAGCTGTCAATAACTGCGTCGGAAAATGAGGAATTCCCAGGATAATGGTGACACTACTTAGATACGAATGGTGCTTCCAACGTAAAATATGGAGATAACCAAGCAACAAATAGGTCATTTCTTGTAGCACTTCACCGGCTGAGAGTATTTGTGTAGCATGAACACTATCTGTTTGCTGTAACCCTGGCGATTTGGGGTATTTATTGGTACTTGCTGTTGTCCCAGGACCTCTCTGGAGAGGCTGGTTTGATCTGAAGCTTGGTATGTGCAAGATGTGAGCGAGCCAGTTATCAGCAGGGATGGGGTATCCATCAGCTAGATGGTGACACTTTGGCCCAAGGAATAGAACAGAAAAGGGAAAGAGAGAAAAGGAAAAAGAGAAAAGAAAAAAAAGCCATTTAAGCTTTCCATCATCCAAAAAGCCTAAATCAAGAAAGGTGTCTTGGCTATGCCACATTGACAGATCTCAATGTGTCTATAACCATGCCAGGCCTTCCACCAAGAAATGTGTTGGTGTGTGCAGACCCGAGAAACCCCAGGGAATGCCAGCAAAGGGACACTGAGGGTGGAGTTGGCTAACTTTGAAGCCCCCATTTGCAGGGAAAAAAAAACCCCAAAAGCAGGTTCTCCCTTAAAAGTAATAACAATAAAAGGGGAGGGGAAAAAAAAAGTAAAAGAGAGAAAACTGATAATTAAAAGCAGAACCACATGGGAACAAGGATAGGCTCAGATGACTTCAAGGATTAAAATAGTAACTAAACAGGAGAGGAGAGGCACTGTGCTAGGTTCTGTTATTGTACCTCCTGTCCATCCCAGCTCTTCGGGAAGGCATCCTCCCCTCCTGCTGCCTCCTCATTACTATTATTGACACAGGGTGCACCGTACAGCGCCTCGTAACTCACCACGTTTATGATAAAGCAGAGCAGTTGGTTTTGGAGACAGGCACTTTGGTATCCTGCAGCCCCAGAGGCTACACCGCAGTGTGCGCTCTCCACCATCCACCACTTAACGTGCCAATTTCTTCCCTCCCCTTTCTCGAGTGTGCCTGAAGGAAATTTATTGCAGCCGGCGACTGCTATGGGCAAATACTAATAAAATGCTGTTTTGCTGCAATTTGTTTAATTGGCCACAGAAGAGAAGCCTTGCATGTTAGATCCAGCTTCTGACACCTCCTGCCCAGTCCACAGATGTTCTCACCATGAAGCACTCACATCTCTGTGTTTATGGTAGGGAGAAAACAAACCCCTACTATTAAATCTTTACTATTGCTGCAGATCTGATTTGATTTAACATGCATATTTACTGTGGCAGGCTGCTGGCAACCCCTCTGATTTATTCAACAACTACTTAACATACATTCTCCCCTCCTTGCCACTTCCAGACACTTGTTCCCATCCCAGTCCCACAACAGACCCAGTGGATGTGCCGGACAGCAAAGAGGAGAGGCAGAGACACGGCTCTGAAACACCAATAATTCCCCGAACCAAACACATCCAGACAACAAAGTTTCTGTTCTTTGCTTACCAAGACACCCAAACTCTTAACTAGATGGCCTCCTGTTCACACTCTGGATGTTACTCTTCATGATACAGATTTTATAGTGTCAGCTCAAAGATGTTGCAGGATCGGGACCCTACTGTGCTGCCTGCTGCACGGACACAGAGGGCACCAGGGCAGGTACTGGCAGGTTTATGATCTCTGGTCTTAACAAGAGTAACAAAAGCAGCATAGGAATGTGGTCTGGTTTTGTCAGAGACACGAGCTCAGCACAGGACTTGAGCTGCCCGACCCTGGCTTTGCCCCAACTCGCTGCCTGGGCTGGGGATGAGTCATTTGCAATTTCTACACGTTGGTTTGCAGGACAGTGGTTATCACAGAGCTCTCATGGAACCTCATCTGTAGTAGGCAGTGCCTTGGGATTCTTGGCTGAAAGTGCTGAGCTATGCATTTTGGTACTACTTTACTAGTGAGGAGAAAAGGGATTCTTAGGTTTTGGTTAAGATGTGATTTGCACATCTCTGCCAGGGACGGAAGTAATTCAGATGGCAAAACAGGTCATCTGGTTATTTCACAGCAGTATTTAGAAATCACAGTACAATGCCTTTCCTGGGTTTGAATTCCAATTTGGAGAGATACTGTTCCTGTTTCACCACAGGTCTGCACAGCAGTGAGAGACTTAGAGTGACAAAAGGAGCTGCTCTGTCATGGTTTGTGTTCAGAAAAGGAACTTTAAAAAGATATTTAGAAGGTTTTTGATGCTATACATCTTCACTTTTCCCCATGTTTTTTATGGGCAGGAACTAAGCCCATCTCCAGCACAGATGGATCATTCTGGGGACACGGGAGAGAAAGGCTTGCTACTTGGCCAAGTCGCCTTCCCTTGAAAAGAGGCAGTGCCAGGGGCCCTGAGCCCCTCAGGAAGGGTAGCCAGGCTGGCACAAGGCTGTTCCTGGCTTTGGAAGGAGAACTGGACTGGGTGTGGGCTGTGATCCTGCTGCTCTATGGGCTAATGGTCAAACATCCCATGCTGCTGCCATTGCCTCTAGCTAAGGGAAGATTTCAAACACCTGGCTCAATTCCTCTGAACTGCTTCAACTTAAAAAGTGGAGCAGAAAACATCACTAAAAGAAACTTTCAGAAATCTCCTGACTCCAACGAGGCCAGAAGTACTGGGACAGCAGGTTTTACTCAGGCTGATCCCAACTCCAGTACGCTGTCGTCTGCCAGTCTCACCCCATCTCCCTCAGGTAGCTCTGAAAATGGGTTGAGCTCACTTCTCATGCCCGGAGCAATATTTCACAGCTCTTATTCCATCCTCTGGAGTTCACTCACTTTATACTTATTGTGTCTTGCTCCTTCTCTGCACAGCTCTTAGGAACCCCAGATCTGTTACTCAGTCCAAGGAATACAGAACAGCACTAGAGTAGCTTAAATTGTTTTGGTTTATTCTATGCAAATAGAGGCTGCTGGAAAGGTGAGGGGTTGGATGGGGCAGTCAGTGCAAGGGATCCTGACCAGGTTGGGAGATCAATGCCCAGGGAGCAAGGCAGTAGGAAGGACTCCTTCCTGGGAAGCCGGGCCCAGCGGGTGCAGCCTGCTTCTCACAAACCATCATTTCTTGGCACCTGTGCCCTAGGGCAGAGCTCCAGCAAAACTTCAGGCTGGGCACATTGCCATTGCAACAGACGGCCCCGAGTGCAAGAGCCCAGAGCCGTGGCAATGGCTGCAGGCACCAACTTTGCAGGGCTTAGAAGACAATTTCCAGCCATGGACTCTCAAACACAGCTCTGTCAGTAGCTGCCCTGATGGAGATCAGGAACAGAAGTCCATCTAGCTTCAAGCAGCAGAAGAACCCAGCTGTGTGCCTGAACTGGGGTGAGCAGGGGAATTGTGACCTCACAGACCCTGACCCTCAGCAGAAGTCCCTTCCCAGTTATACTGGAGGCCATGCCAGCAAAGCCAAACCACAGCGCCTTCCTAAGCTGGACTAGATCTCCAGAGGTCCCTTCCAACCTCTGCCATCCTCTGATTCCTGCCCAAGAAACAAGCTGCATCAACTTCTCATCTCATGGGAAACTGCTGCCCATACCCCTGACCCTGCTGTGAGGCTGGAGGTGGCTGGAAGTGCTCAGACACTTCTGGGGATCAGAACTGATGGGAAGGGGGGATCCTGAGCCCCCAGCCATGCATCCAGCCTGCCTCAGGCAGGTGCTGTAGGAAAAGGCACACGTAATATCCTTTCCAAAGGTTTACCAAGGCTACTCTTGTATTAAGTTAAGCTAACCAATTTACAATGCAAATGTTACATAGATTACAAAGGGTAAATGAGTTGTATGTTGAAGGAGATAGGCTTTACCCAGACAGAAGTGGAACAGACCTGTGGCAAACTGCAATTAATGACCCGAACACATCTTCCAGAATGAAAAATTCATCGAGTCCTCTAAGGATATATAGCCCAAGCAGAAGAAATTATTCACCACCTTCTACATATCCAAAGTGTCACCAAGCCTATTTATCTGGCAAATAAAGTACTTCCCTTCAGCCTTAATATTCCTACTACCGTATGGTCCAGAAATTCTGAGTTTTGTTTTTTTTTTTTGAAGTAGATTTACAAAGAAAGTGCAATTCTAGGGAAACTGAGAGCTGGTCAGTTGTTGGGAGAAAGAATATTGCAGTAAACCAAGGACTCCCCTCTACAGTAAAAAACAGGACGGGGTAACAGCAGCTGGTTTCCAGCACTGGGTTTGCTGGAGTCTTTCCAGGCAAGGAAAAAACCCTGACAAATCATTGTGTGCTGGCACCTCCTGCCCAGGTAGAAAATGAGAAGTGTGTGGCTTCCAGGATCTGTTCAGCACTTGGCTTTTGCCAAATGAATAAAAGCAATGGATTTATCTGGAGTATGTCAGGATGGCTCCCTAAAATCGAAGACACCAACACACTCTGGTCACCGGATAAAACCCGAAGCATGACATTCAGGTGACAATTCATAGTCCGACCACGTGCAAAGGGCAGATAAAACCTAACTGTCCCGTTGGAGGCGGCACTGTTTGTTTCATTAATGCATGTAAAGCACTTTTGTGGCCCCTAAGTGGGTTGGGAAGTGTTGTTATAAAACTGGGACTAAATCTGAGATATTCTTCTCCTTGCCTGTAATGGGATTGAACAGAGCAACTCCACTGCAGACCCTCTATCGTTCAAGTGATTCTGTATTTCTTTATGTTTTATTACCCCGTCACTTGTGAATAAGCAAAAGGAAAACCAACTATGGAGGCCACAATTCATTTCAAAGGAAAAAAAAAAAGTTTTTTCTTTTGCCATAAGCAACAACTGTAAATTTTTGCTGTGGACAAGCAGGAGCTGGGGAAGCTCCTGGGGAAGTGGGGCAGAGGGTGCCACATGCTGCAGCCCTCGGGGCTCACATCCCATCACAGAGCAGTCTGCCCTCATCTTTCTCCTGTTCCTACATCCCAATGCTCCTGTAACCCCAACTAGCCTGGGAGCCCCAGTGCAACAGCAAAGCTCTTCCCAGTGACCAAGCTACGGCACCGTGGGGATGGAGCTTCCAGAAGCTGTTTGTGGGCTATGTCTCCTTTAACCCTGGCTTTGCACGAGGTATTAAACTTGTACTAGCTCACCCCTGTGGCTTATCCAGCGGAGTCAGATCATGTTCCAGTTTATACAGGAACACTGCCCAGCAAGGCTGGCACCCAAACACTATAAAGGAGATGGAATTAGGACAAGACCAGGGCTGGGAAGCAGGATGCTGCCAAATCACTTCATCTGCCTCACCCCCTCCAGAAAATCAGGGTGTAAGCACTCGGGCACCAGGGAGCACTGCTGGCAGAGACAGCGCAGTGCTGGGTGCTGGACCACCACCTCCCCTCCAGCCCCGTCTCACAGTCAGCTCCAGCAAGCACTGCCCTTCTGCTACTGTTTGCTGAACAAAACCAATCCTGTAACTCAGAGCTAACTGGTTAAGCAGCACTCATCATGCCTAATTTACAAAAGAAGGGGCATATTTCAAAATATTTATTCTGCCTTTCCCAGTTGGATTGGCATAAGCATGTGGAAATCTTCGAGGAATCAAACAACTGTTAATCACCTCAAGCTATTCCAGGCTGAGTTTGCTATGTAAGCTGCCGCCCTCTGTTTACACATAAGAAGCAATGACTCAAAGAATCCTATAGAGACTATTTTTTTTTTCCTCCTTTTTAACGATAAGGTCTGGCCAAACGGCTTAAAGGGCCCAGCTATTTAGTATTGGAGCTGCACCTTCTCGCCTCTCTCTCCCCCCTGTAATATCTGCATTTGTATTCAGTTGGCGAGCGCTAGTGGGCTGGGAAGGGGGAGGGAGAGTGGTGGTTTCACAGCTCACCCGTCTCAAGGTGCTGCCAGCCCTGATGCTGGCTCGTCCATGGGGTTGCATGGACGCTCCTGACAATATCTGAGGAACAAGGGCAGGGTTGGACATTGTCAGTGGCCCAAGGAGCATCCCGGCTGCTCTGCAAAGCTGCATGGGGTTAACAAATCCCAGACCCAGAGCAAAATGAAGGGAAATTCCCCCAGAAGTGGATTTTTAAGACCCAGCTGCTGCTGAACTGGGGGAATTGAGCAGAACTAACATCTCAGGTGTGTGGTTTGGACCAGGTCCCCTTCACAGCTTCTTGTGTTCCTGCCACCCATGGCCTCAGCACCCTTCAACCTCTGCCAGGCAAGCGGCCGGCTCTGTTGACTCCAAATCCTTCAGCTCCATGCCCAGAGATAAGCCTTTCCCCCAGTAACTCCAGTTCCAAGCACACCCCCTGCACAGCAAACCCAGCACCAACCACGTTCAGCACCAGTTCGATTGCACCGGGCTTCAGCCTGCTCGGAAGCAGAGTAAACCTGCTGGTGCTCCTCTCTCCTTCCCTTTCATCCTGCTGCCAGCGAGCTGCCGCTGTGAGCATGCGCCGGGCTCTCCTTCATGCCATGGCACTGGTGCTGAATGCTGATGAGAAATTCTTGGTCCAACCCCAGGCACTCATTTTCAAGTAATTAACTTGGCACCACCACAGCACACAGCAGATCCGACTTTCCCGACCAGGAGATAACTGAATTAAAAGGCCAGGTGTGGGATTATTTATGGCCAAACTGCTTCATCCCCACTCCCAGTTTTAAGTCAGCAGTGATTATTTTATCCAGACTCTCTGTCTTTCCACCCAGCCCAGAGGCTGACATGGTTCTTTGTTGGGTAGCACAGCACATGGGCAGCCACAGTGGGAAGTAGCACTAGGATGCTGAAGGAGACCCAGAGTAGAGAGTGTCCCACATCTAAGCTGTCCTCTCTCCACACTGCCAGGGCAGTTTTGGCGACAGCTGAGGGGTTTTTGACCCTTCCTATAGCATTGACATGCGATATGTGACATCACCTATTATCTTATTCCCAAATCTGTATGGAAGGAGTGAAATCCCTGCCTTTCTCCAAAGCCGTGGACAGCTCAGAGTCAGAACTTCTTCCTCCCACCCTCACCTGGAGCTGCAGAGAACAGTAATGGGGGAAAGGGAGATGGTGTTGTGGGGAAAGCCACAGAGAGCCAGGACCTCCGGCCTGCCGGGTGCTGTCGGTGAGAGCTGGCCGGCTGCTCCCTCCATGCTGCCATGGGAAAGCTGCTGCCATGCAACTGCCCCTTGGGCAGTGCTGGTAAATTATTCCTGACTGAAAAACCCAGAGTTTTCTGTATAAAAACACAAGTCTGAATGGACAGAACAAAAAAAAGAGGTGCCAACATGGGTCTCCTGCTCACAAACCCCCTGCTAGCCTCAAACCTCCAGCACCAGCACCGCTCCTGATGATGCTCTAACAGCAATGCCCAGGAAACACAACCTGAGCTTATATTTTATATCAACGTGGGACTTAACACGCCAGAGCCTGCAGCTCTCAATGCAAACACACCTCTGCAGGCCTGCCAGGGCTGATGACAGGAAAGCTAAAACAATTCCCCAAGGTCAGCGGTGGTGGAAAGACCCTGAAATCAACCTTTGCTCAGGCACTGGCGTTTCCCCTCTGTCCAAGCAACAACTGAGTGTGGAGCTCAGGGGGTGCTGCTTTAGGGCAGAAGTGAGGAAACTTCAGGGGTCCCCAAAGGAGCACACGCCTGTGCTGGTATCTGAGCAGGTGCTGCTGCCTCGCCAGACGGAGAGGAGCAGCCTGTGAGGCTCAGGGAGGAAGGCTGTGGAGTGGTGACATATGAGCATAATGAGTGTTGACATATGAAGATACAGCTGAACTGAAAGCTACATCCTATTTAGCTTTTAATTTGGATGCTCATAGAGTGGATTCTGAAGCCCTGTTTCATCACTGCTCTTAAAATGGATCTGACTTACAGGAAACAACCTGATGTGGGACTGCATTACTTACAAACTTGACTTGAATACCACCAGCCGCTTCTCTGGAGACCCACCCTGCAAAATCCCATGGCACTGTGCATCTGGAAAAGGATCCCAGATCAGAAAACCTACTTTAGCCACAGGAACTCCAGGGACCTGTCCCCAGTGTGTAACCAAGACAAACAGCGTGGCGCATTCCCCATAGCCACACAGGTTGGGGTTAGACCCAGAAAAGCGAGTGGTGCGCTGCTGAACCTGCAGAGTCCACCTCAGTGTCCCTGCTAGAGCCACCCGGCCTGGAGCTGGCATGGAAACCCCAGCTGTGATCACACCCTCCCAACCTCCCCTGGGTCAGCATGGCTTCGGGACCTTCCTGAGCATCCCTTTGAGTGAAGATGCCAAAGGGCAGCTGTGATCCCTGTCACCCTTGGGGACAGCCTGGGGCAGGCAATGCCTTGGTGACCACACAGCATCTCCCCTCCTGACCTGCCCCTCTGAGCCTTCCCCCACACTCTCCCCTCCCACCTTGCTCCCAGCCAATATTCCAGTTACTGAACTTAACTGGGGAAAGGCTGCTAAAGGTTGGCCACCTGCAGCTTCTGCTAATCGCACCCCCAACCCCCCCCAGCAGAAATATCAACAGGAGTAAAATAACAGCAATGACAACCATCACACGTCACTATTTTCATCTCTGCTTGTGCTTTCTTCTTTTTAAAAGTAATTCCTGACTCCCGGCACAAGAGAGGCCTCTGTGATCCCCAGGTAATGGCCTGCCCTCTATGCAGAGTGGAATAGAGTTAGAATGAACGCTCCAGAAACCCTGACAGCCCGTTTAACAAGGTGTCTAACATCCCATTTCCTCTGCACTTCCTCTCTCCTTAATCCTTTTATGCGAAACTCACTCAGGAGTAAGCACGTGTGAAATTGAGGACTCTCTAATACACATTGCACGACACAGGCTCACTGAAATGGAGTGTCTCAGCCTTGTTCCGTCAAACAGTGCCAAGAGGAAGCCGACGTTAATCAAAGAGTCTTTTCCATGTGTCCAGGGCCTTGTGCACCCGCAGAGCAAATAAACAGCTTTCTGCTGCCACTGCTTTCCCAACACTTTCATCTTCTTAAAGCTCTAGATTCAACAGGGCAGTTCAGAGAAACAGGAGGGGTGAAAATGGAGAGCAGCGAGGGGCACGGCGTGGCCAGCCTCCCAGCGGCCCTGCTTTGGGCGGGGGTGTGGATGGAATCCCCAGGTTTTGCTTTTGCAAATAACATCTATCGGCAGCGTGAAGCAGGCTCTCCAGGCTGCCAAGCCCCTGAGCTGCTGGGGGCTGTCCTCTCAACTCCAGGAGGTCATTGGAGCATCCCAGGGTGCAAGCAGCAGCACAATTTGGAGGCAGGGACAAAGTAGAAGATAGAAGGATTGGATTAGATTGATCCTAGAGCAGCTCAGGTCTCCCAACACTTGGACTGAAGCTGCTTCAAGGATTATTCCCATTCTTCCTGTCACTTCTGAGTCTGAAGCAGCCCAGCTGTGAGGTTTGCTTGTGTAACCCACAGCCAGGGACAGGCTGGACCTGCTAACGCCAAGACAGCTTATTGTGACACTAGGATTGCTCACAGAGCATCCCAGAGACACACCAAGTCAGGCAGAGAGGCCAAGCTCCTTGCAAGGGGCTCTGCATGTGGCAAAATAGCTCAGCAGAGGAGATTCACAGGATTATTTTTACTGCTTTCAGAGCTTTGAGATCTCAAAAAAAAAAAATATATTCATTATAATTAGCCCCATTCTACAGTGGATAAACACAATTTTACTCAGTGTTTTGGATTTTTCAACAGAAGCCTTTTCTTTCCTAGAGTAGGGAAAACAAATGCCTGAAAGGGAACCAAACTCCCTCCTGATAATTTCCCAGAGAATACTTCCAGTAGTTTCGTGCATTTTCTTATCACAAGCCACGTCCACCTAAGATTTGAGCAATTTACTATTTATCACTGGGTACAGCTTATATCAAGGGGATAATATGTTGCAATTGCAGGCAGACAGACTTGATCCAATAGGTCTATTATCTCCCCCCGTTACTATGATCCTGTCCTAATTAGGATCTCACACAGACCAGATACACCAGAAGTCAATGACAACTTCATTTATCCAAGGGCTTCGGTCTAGGAAAGCTGTCTGGTGTTTTTAAGTCACCATCAAGTAGGTATTGATTCGGTGAAGTCAGGAAATGATACTTCATTTATGTGCTTTAGTCTGGAATTTGGGGTGCAGGTTATTGCTCATTGGGTGGCCCCAGGGCATGAGGGCTAAGCTGGGTCTGCAGTTTGCAGGGGGAGCGGTAAAAATACCCAATTTTCTTCCTGCTCTGCCCGACTGACTTTCTCTGAGGGTTAAAATTCACGGTAAATCAACAAACATTTGGATCAATAAGGGATGCAGGGGAGTGATTTGCATCCCTGCTCTCCAACCTCTGCTGGAAGAGAAGCCTGGAAAGCACATGAGGTACCAATATCAGGGTTGTAGGAAAAGACAGAGAATCCCCCTAATTGCACAGTGGAATGCAGATTACAGACCTGGAGATGATGAGCAGTGTTAAACCCAGCGCCTAAAAATAAATAAACACACAATAAAAAGCCCCAAGTGAATGAGATTTCCTTATTATCATCACACCGTGTAAATGATAGCGTCCCTCCGGATCAGCCAGTGGAGAGCGGGCTGGGGCCTTGGAAAGATAAGGCATTTTTAATCTGCACACATAATCAGCCGAAGGGAAAATATAAAATGCTAATAACAAATTGGAATGGAATCTAAAAAGGATGCTAAAAACACCAGAACCATTTTCCTCTTCTTGCCTTTAGAAAAGAAAAAATAAAATAAAAGACCACGTCGGCCCCAGCTCCTGCCACCAACCTCCCAGCTCACTCTTCCCATTATTTCCCTCTCCAAAATGCTCCATTACAACACTTTAGGGGGTGAAATCTTCCCATAACTAGCTTGGACCCCATCTTCCTCTGCCCCATACATCCAACTTTATGTTTTAAATGGATCAGTTTACTGGTGACTAACTATCGAGTGGCTCTCCCCATCCCTCGCTAGGTGGAACACTATAAAAGGTAAGTGGTACAATACATCATCTTAAAAGGTGGCTTATCTGGAGAGGAGGTGGAGGAAATATTGTGCGAGGGACTGTCTGCATCTGAGGCACAATTGGATTCCATTTTTCCTTTTGAAATAGCGAATGGGCAACTACGTTGCTAATGCCTGAAAAATCACAAGGCGGGTGGTGAGGGACGGGGTCCCTCAGAGTGACAGGGAGGAGGTGCCAGCCAAGCCCGGGGCAGTTCAGCACCCAGGCCGAACCATTCCCAAGTTGTTTCCGTCTACCCAGTTCAGGAACGTCCCTTTAGGCCGCCGTGCGGTCCGAGCTCCCAAAGCCTTGTCAGCGTGTGGGAGCTGTCACGAGCCCGCTGCAGCGTGACACTCGCGCCGAGGCAGCACAGCCCCGCGCCGAGGCCGGGAGAGCTCTTTTCCCTATTCAAACCGGCATAATGTGAAATGGAAAGGCAATTTTTCTTCCTAACTGTGTCGATCCCAGGGGCTGTGCCTACATGGCTGCGCTGCCAAAGCAAGCTGCTTCCCTGGGCAGCGGGGGACGAGTAGCTGGGGAGACTCCAGACAGACCTCAGCCTGGCAGGGCCCAGGAGCTGATCCGATCATCAGCTGTGACCTCCTGCATAAGAGGAGCATTTCTGCCCTCACCCCTCAGCAGAGGGACTGGTCTTTCTTCCTGCACTGGGCGACACTTTCACACTCAAAACCACCCATTATTTAAGTCTTACAAAATATTTCCAAGCAGAATCAAGACCGACTGTAGATATTTTACTCAATTTCTGCCTAATCCCTTCCACCTAAAGCAAACAAACCAGCAAATGTCCCTCTCTCAGATGATCCCAGCCATGATCCCAAACGGTCCCATCGCTGCATTCAGGTGACCAGTGTTCCCTGATAAGCTGTGGTGCTGTTTGTCATTAGGTTCCAAAATTAACACCCTGACCTGAACAGGGGGGTAAGATGCAGCTGTGGTGCTTTTTTGATTCCTGTTGCTGTGCCATATATTAGGAGTTAGGCTTTCCAACTACATTGGTAGCACCCCCAAGCTCAGTTTCCAGCTGAGGTTACTCTCAGACCAAGAAAGGCTCCTCAGCAGCATTTAAGGCTCATTCTTCCACATCCCCAGAAAGTCAAGGCTCTGTGGCAGTAAAGAAAATCCAGCATCAACGTGGAGATCTGGGGTTAAGCCACGGACTTCTGCAAACCACATAAGCCCCAGTGACAGTATATTTATTTCCTCCCCATGCCTTTGCTCAGCCACTGTAAACAGGGCAGATTTCCCATTACACACACACGGCCAAATCCTGTACACTGGGCAGGAAGATTATTGAACAAAAGTAAGTGATAAAAGCACGGGCCAAAAAGATGTGTTATAGTGTTTTCCTTTGAGGCAAAGACAAAGAAGACACTTTGCTGTTTGTTGTGCCAGAGAATCATCTCTGATTGTTTGTGTCACGGTGGCAGATAAGTGCAAAGGAGATAGATGTTCTGTCTCCGAGGCACAGTTCTCATCTGTATAGTATAAATTTATGCCTGCTGGTTGCAAGGCTCATGATTCAGAGCCAGTATATGACTGCGAGCTGAGGCGAGCAGAGCCACTGCCTTTATGCCTGATGTTGATCTGTTTCATTCGCAGTGTCAGTCGGCCCCTAAGCAACGTCCCCTCATGTTACAGTCACCCACTCCTTGCACACAGGGCTCTCCTGGGCTGCTCTGCTTCAACCAACCTCATCCCACCAGGCTATGCCAATGGTCTTGCCCATTAGGGATGTGCATTGTCCCTTTCCTTCTGGCAGTTGGGATTCCTTAATTTTCTCATTCCCCCAATCCAAAGCTGTTTCACTGCACAAATCAAGCAGAAAGGCTGGAAAGAAGGAAAAGGCTCTGGAGGCAGCCAGCCCCATGCTCTGAAAAGCCATCCCCTCTGTCCCATGACCCCTAGCCATAGAGTTCGGTTTTAGAGGAGCTATCTGCAGAACATCCACACTGCTCAGGCTGGATTTCAGAAGCCACATGTAATAGCTGCCTGTTTGTGCTTTAACTGCTCACTGAAGCACTATCAAGACAAATATATAATCAAAACAATTATATTCAAACTGAGCTGAAAGAGCATCTTGGCTTTGGCATTCACTCAGTCACTCAATACTCTGTTAATTAAGTATTCCTTACAGAGTGCTCTGAAGGCTGCCAAAATCAGGCTTGGAGAGGTTAATGAGACAACGGTAAGTTTTCTTACCTAGCAGCACATAACTAGAGAATGAATGTTCAGACAATTAACAAGGACCAGATTTGAGCCCAGCTCCCTCACACCCTGTTTCATCTCATACTCATTTTCCTCGCACTGATGTCTCTGGTGAAGTTCTGGTGAGGCCCACGCACTGAGCGTGAACATCAGAAAGAGGAATGATTAGTTGTGATCACTGCAAGATGACAAGAGCCATATTTTGCTGTGCTTCCATCTCTGCTGTGCAGCAGACCCTGCCTTTGCTTGGAACGTCGCTCACGTCAGGGTGAGACACTGAGTTAGAGTGAATTATTTCACCAACACTTATGTCTGGGTCTGTACACACCAGGAGAGCAGGTGGGGAGCCAGTGCTGGGCACAAAAACCTATGAAAACTCTGAGGTGCCAGAAGTTACTCAAAAAGCAAAGGGTGATGGAGAAAGTCCAAAAAATATCCAAAGAAATTTCCTTAGGCAAACAGAAGAGTGTAAGAGTGGTCCTAACCAGGTAAGCCCTGAGGTGTGCAGAGCCCTGTAGTGACTCTGGCCCTACCACAAAGCAGATGGTGTGCTGCTGAATGAGCACCAACTGAGGGCTGCCAACCTCCCGCACAGCAAAGACACACAGGAAACACTGTCACTGCACACACATGTGAGGAAAGTACCATGGGGTTCTATCAGAATATCAGAGCAAAAAGTTGTCACCAGCCCCTGGAAGCAAATGGGGCAGAGGGAGCTGGGGAAATTGAAGGGGTCCTTTCTGACCGAGAGCTGATAAAGGCACGTTCTGAAGATAAACTCTTTCAAAGCAGCAGAATCAGAGAACCCTTCACCCATTCCTCCCACCCAAGCCAGGCTGCTGGGTGCTCTCCTCGCCTGGAGGCTGCTTGTGCTTTCAGGAGTAATGATGACAGAATCTCTGGGCTCTGCTCCTGCCCTCCCCTCCAGAGCTGAAAGTTTGTTTGTTTGGGTCTGTAAACAACCCCAATTTCCCCCAACTCCTGATTGCTTAATTTCATGCTCCTCTGAAACCAGTATCTTAGCTCATCTCCTTCCTGCAGTCAATTACTCACACATCCAGCCCCCTCCCCTGCTCCACCAGGTTAGAGTGACCAGCCAACAAGGGGATCCCAGAGGAAATGAGCTTTGCTCCCATCACTGAACAATATGGAAGGCTAAAAGGCTGAGGGAAATGAGGGCTAAACCCAGAAGTTTAATTTCCCCTTGTGATGATCAAGGGACTTTTTCCTTTTTTTTTTCTTTTTTGGTACCTCTGAAGTCAGAGGGAATTTAGCCAGAGCCGAAGACAAATGAGAAAGTTCACTGGAGGCTCAGGATTTCACCACAAATCATCTTCGCCAGGGAAGGTTTTATTGCAGGAGTTTCTGGGTTAATCCAACACAGGAGCAGCAGCACTACCGACCCAGAGGTTTGCTTTAGGCAGAGTCAATGATTACCTGCCACCTTGTATTTCTGAAATCAGACCCAAACTCATTTGGGATTCCCTAGGTACCCAATCACCTGGGAGTTTTACAAGCAGCAAACTTGAAAAGCAAACTTGTGCTTCCCGTTTTGGTTCCTTAAGGGTGACCAAAGCCTTTTAGCACCACACAGGCAGCCCCTCCTAGAACAGTGATCCAGCAGCCGCTTTGCTATGAGGTTCACATTGTCACCTAAGAAACACCAGTGAGGAGAAATCCTCCTCATTCTTGGGTCCCTGAAATATCCTGCTACTGAATACATGGGAAAATGGGGAGCCAGAGCAGAGCTAAATTGGTTTCAGCCTCTCTTGGGGTAATGTGACATCAAACTTCCTATTCCTGAGTTTCCCGAGTGTTGCTCTAACACTGCACTAGGGATGCGATGGTCTGGGGACAGATCTAAATCCTGACACTCCAGTGGTGCTGGTAGGGAGACATGGAAGAAGACCAGGAAATTCCTCCAGCCACAAGATATAAAATGGGGTCCACGTAAACCTGTACTTGCCAAGTTCCTGCACAGAGCCCTTGGGATCTGGGAGGTACCTGGGTAATTAAGACCCTCAACTAGGGACCTGAAAAGCAGAGCCTCAGTCCCAGCCCTGCCATGGGTTTCTTCTGTAAATCATTTAACTCATCGAGACATCAATTTCCCCAAACCTACAACACAAAGAGCAAACTTCATTTCCTTCCCGAGTTTAAAATTCATTCTTCTCACACTCTGTATGGCATGAGAACAACAGCAACAACTAAAAGCTATTTAGCATGACCTAATTTGTAATCTTACTGGCTGGTCACTGAATTCTCTTTCCAGCTCAGACACCAGGAGTGGGAACCTTCAGAAGCAGCTCATTCACTGCTAGACCTGAAGGTGCCAGGGGTACTCTGGGTACTCATAACACCAGCAGGTGGGCAGATGGGAGAGCTGAGGTGAAGGAAAACAACCACTAAATCACCAACCTCTTGGATGTCAGATGTGACTTCTTCAGGAACTTTGCACTGCTCACTCTGGCACTAAGCTCCTCAGAAAGGAGGGGTTGGTTCCTGCATCAGGTACATTGTCTTAGAAGATTGATTTTTCACCTGTAAAAGTGATCTACATTCTCCCTCCACTCCTGGATGCCTTAGTGAAAAAATGGATCTTTTAAAGATACCTGTATCCATCACTATTATTTACATTCTAATATGCGTACACAGCTCTGCTCCAACAAGGGAAATGTAAATCAGATGGACATCGTTGCCTGAATGCCCTAAAGAGCTCAATTCCCCCCAAATTAGAATAGAAAATGCTTTTTTAAAATGCACCTTTAATATGTAAAAGCTGCCGCATCCTGACTCTAAATAAACCAAACTTGAGCTACATGCCAAATATCTTAGATAAAGGACAGGTGAGATGGTAGTATCTGGCCAAGGAATCGGTCCTAAACAGCTATTTATATTAATGCAAAGAAGGTACAATGTTCTTCCTCTTGATATATGCTGCAGTGGGATATAGTTTTGTCCCACTAGTGAGAATAAAAACGTACAGTTCATGATAGGCAAAGTCACATGTGTGAGATAAAAAGCTCCAACTATAATATATGTCTTCACCATGTATTCTCTTCAGGATTTTCTTTAGATCTTTGGATGACAACAAGAAAACACTTACTCAAGGTTAGACACTGCTCTCTGGGCTTTTTAATAACCATTCCCCATATCCTGGGGGATTGCGTCCGTGAAATAAGGCGAACTCAACTTCAGTTTCTGGTCTTGCAGAGACAAGGCAGCATCCTTATGTGCGCCTTTGTCTGGGCTTGGCCGTGCATGCGAATGAAGCGTGAGCGCGGGCTCGGGGCTGAGCCGAGGCACAGGGAGGTGACGGTGATGAACGGCTCTGCTAGGTGCCAGAAAAGCCCACGGTCCCTGCAGGGGAGCGGAGCCCCAGCAGGGCTGGCAGCGGCCGCCCTGCTCCATGCAGACCCATGTGCCCAAGCCCCTCTCCTGCTCACAGAGAGGTTTTGTTAGCCCACCAGGTTTTGAGGCAAGTTTTGCCTATTCCTATTTCTGCAACACGTGGATAAAGCCCAAGGAATTCCTAGGCATGGAGACTTGCTCTGCTCACCAAAGGAAATTTTACAGCCCCTGTTCCAAGGTGAAAGCCCAGATCCCTGCCCAGTGCACCCAGGCACCCTCTCCCCAAGGCCACAGGGGAAGTGGGAGCCCAGACCACCCACCCCAGCCCCTTCCCAGCTGTTTTTCCAAGAGCAGGAGCCAGGTTCTGGCCAGGCGGGGGTTGCCTGCATGCTGGGGAGTCACAGACCAGAGGAGGTTAACGCCAGACCTTCCAAACACAGTCAGACTTTAAAGCCAACCACGAAAATTAGTAGCTGCATTGCTCATAATTATTAAAAGGAGGTGCAGCATGCAATATATAATTTTATATATAAATATAAAATACGACAAAATATAATACGACAAAAAAACCCTTGGTCTAAAAGCAAATCCCTCCCACATAGCCAGGCGTGGGTGGCAGGGTTGTGTATGGGGTGGTTCAGCTGGGACTCATACGTGCTGCTGGCCCAGCGAGGCTTTTCCACACAAAAGCACAGAGCTTTCCCAAAAGGCTCCTGATAAACCTGTGGTGTCAGAGCAGAGGATCACCGAGCAGAGATGGTATCTGCCCCGTGCCCTGCTCGGCGCAGCGCAGGCAGGGACTGCACAGTCCCCTGTCGTTGATACCATCTCCCTGATGGAAACGAGGAGAGATAAGGCCAAGTGCACATGCACCGAGCACAGCTCTCCTGCTGCCAGCCTACGTGGCACAGCTGGGGCCGTGCTGGCACAAGGCGGGGCGCCTTTCCTGCTGGGACAGGGGTCTGCAAGGCTGGCAGAACTGAGATGCACTGTGCATGTAGGCTGGGGCAGCCGAGCACAGCACTGCACAGCTCTCATCTATCTGGAGCTTTGTGCCACATGAATCCCAAGGTGACACAGGTACAAGGCACAGGCATAAAGCCAGGAGTCTGTATCATGGCCACAGGATCAGTTCCTCAGTCTGGCTTTTAGGTTTGTTTTGTTTAACACAAGCAATCTTCCCTCTCTGCACAGTAAAACCCATACAACTGCATACCCACAGGGACACACAAAACATTTTATCTTGGAAGATGAAAGTTTTGCACGTAACATGGTGCAGCTCCTGAGCCAGCAGACCAGACACAAACCCCATCCCACCTACAGAGTGGGTGGCTGCCGTACACTGCTCCCCATCCTCAGGCCTGGCCACACAGCTTTGGGAGTGCTGTGGGGAAGAGCTCGGCCCCCTCTGCCCCAGCAAGGTGTTGCAATCCCATCCAAGTCAGGATTTCACAGAAATACAGATTGATTTTAGATGGGGATCTGGGACGGCCTCAAGCTCCGGAGCAGCCATGTCTGGCAGGAAGCTGCTCCCTGCTCTACAGCCGTGCTGTAGCTCTTCCTGTAGCTCGAAGCCATGAGCCCACCAAAGGCAACTTTTTGCCCTGACTAATATGCAATGCATCAGATGGTCTCTGCCACATAACCTCACTGCACAATCCAGCGGTGCATTACACCCTGCAACCCATCCCTGCAGTGGCTGAGGGGGAGAGACAGAATTCACCTCTTTTATTACTGTCTCTGCTTATTCTTATCATCACTAAACTGTTTTGTAATTCAACAGCATTAACTGACTCAGATCACCAGCGCTCAGGGGAACCAGCAAACGTGGCAAGCAACGGCTGGAACTCAACACCTGGAACACAACACTCGCTCAGTGACTGCCAGCATGCCTGGGATGCTGGATGGCAACACTGGGATGGGCCCACAGCTGGGCAGCTCAGCATCTCCTCCTACTGCCCAAGGGACAGAGGCATCAAACCCCCAAATCTGTAGCTACAAACACCCCTCAGGACATGACCCTGCTATCAGAACATGTGTCCTGGTGCTATCAGACTGACCCGTCAGCTGTAAATGACCCAGGATATTTTGGAATGAGAAAAAACAATTTGCTCCCACCATTTACTTCTTTCTCCTGTTCTTGACCGTGCGAGCATACAAACGTTTTTCTGCTCCTCTGCCATGAGAGAGACGCTCTCATCAAAGAGGAGTAAATCACAATAACAGGGAAATAAACCTTCCCCAGAAAAGATTCCCATCCATTTATTTATTTATTTCCCAGGCTCCGCACAAGTCTATGTACAAGTGTGTAAACTGTGGCGGCCGCTCACTGCCGAGCAGCCTGGGCTCCGGGAGAGCATCCTCGCCCTGCTCCTCTGCCCCTCGGCTCCAGAGGGGTGGGGTCCCCGGGCACGTCGGTGCCATTTCCCTTTAAATCTAACTCAGGTAATGAAAACGCACAAGAAAATAGTGTGGGTGCATCTGGGAGCAGTAGAAAACAGTTAGATCTTCATAGAGCCATAAAGAAGTAAACAGTAGGCTGCTATGAAGATCTATGGGACCCCGCAGTGCCATTGTCTTCAAAAGGAATTAAAAACAAATTGCTGAGGGCCAGCACATAATTTAGAGACTCACGGCAATTTTATGACTTGCTAATGTTCCTAATTACATGCCCGTGAAAGGCTTAATTAATTGGGGGATGTAGCAAAAAGTGGAGCCTGTGTTTGTTATCATGGTTCCACTGCATTGATTTTAGTGCCTATGGAGAATTTAGGGCCTCTTTATTTGCACAAAGAAAATGCAAGTCTCTCGAAAAAATGCACATTAAGATCAACCCCTCGCTGCTATCTAATATACTTTCCTCTACTTAACCAAAGTGCTTGTAATCATATTTTGTAAATGTTGGTGCCGTTAATTGCATTGTGAGAGAAAATAGGTTCCGCTCGACTGGTTGTGGAGAATTTTATAAAGTTCTTTCCCTGCTCCCAATTCTGAGGACTCTGAGAGAGAAACTCATCAGAAGTTGCTGTGGCGGGCAGGGAGTGAAGCCTCTCTGCTTCTCCTCCCAGGCTGGCTGGGTCAGTGGGTGCCAGAGCATCTCCTGCACCCCTCCACCGAGCTCAGCTCCATCGGCAGGCTGAGGTTTACCTGCACCCTTCCAGCTGGGGCACACGGGTAGCTCTGGCATGTGGAAAAACCTGGTCGCACCGAGGCAAAGTTTAACCTTCAGCCTCACCCAGACCTTTGAAAGAGCACAGTGTACTCTGAACTCAAGATTTTGCTTTGATCTTCCAGAGGAAAAGACTTTTCATGACACCCAATAGGGGCCCATGATATCCCTGTTCCCTAGGACTGCAGCATGGAAGGTGCAAAGTGACTGTCTTCAACCAGAAATGACTTGATATTGAAGAACACAGAAAGACACAAGAAAAACCCTGGTGCTGTAGAGAGCAGAAGTGCTGTGGAGCCTCGGCACGATAGGACAAAGCGCCTGCGTTTCTCAAGGCTGTAAAAGACACTTGAACTGACATCACTGCAAAAATAAAAGGAGTAAGGAGTTTAGGAAAACCCTTCGTGCAACTCACAGGTCTCAAGCAGAAATTCAGGCAGGACAAAGATCACCACAGAGTATCTGAAAGTACCCAGACAGGACAGGAAAGCAAAGGGGGAGATGGGATGGAGCTGCTCTGCCTGGCCATGCTGTGGGGAGCCAGCTGGGACTGCAGGCTCCATTTCAATGAGAGGAAAATTAACTTGATTATAGCAGCTTAAATCCAGTGTTTTAACCTACTAAATGAAGCTCTTCTCTTTCACCCCTCCTGTGCTGCTTACATGTCTTTTGCCCCTTAAAGGCAGTTGGGAACTTCACAGTGACAACTGCTGAGGAGCTGAGAAAGTCAGGGCAGCTGCAGCCTGCAAGACCCAGAGGGCTCTGCTACAGCTCTGACAGGAAAGTGAAGTCAAACCAACAGCCCCGGAGTAAAGGAATCTTCCCAGCAGTGTTGGCTTTTTGGCGGGAAGCTGAGCTATACTAGGGTGTGCACCCAGAAGGAGAGCATGGTTGTGTGAGCTGCACGCATGAGATGTGCGATGGGGATTTACGAGCAGCAAGGAAGCGTTTCACAAAGCACTACAGAGGGGAGTCATCAGAGGATTCATTGGCAGGAGAAGCCCTGGGGTGGTACAAGGCACCAAGGCACATCCCTGAGCCCTGTGCCCAGGAGACATCACCCAGCACCTGTCTGCTGGGCACCCCTGCCAGCATTAACCACACCACTCTTGCCTGAGGGAAACAAGACAAATGCAGCTCAAAGTTTGCACTGAGTTGTCCAAATCCAATTTTAAGATTGCATTAAAAAACATAAAACAAACAAACAAAAAGAAAAAAACCCACAAAACCAAACAAACAAATCTTAAATGTTATTTAACATCTCACATTTTGATTGGAGTTCAAATCTCTCCACAAAAGGAACCACAGTGAGGCCAGGCCAGAGAGGGTGGTGCAGAAGAGCTCTAAGTCTGTGCATGCAGCAAGAGCTGCTATCTAGGGAAAAACCAGGAGTAAGGCTGTGTTTGGGCTGTGAGGGCCAGATCCAGCCCCATGGCTGTTCCAGGAAGCCAAGCGAAACACAGTCAGCAAACAGCAAGAGCCAACTCCAGCTCCAGCACCCTTCCCTGTTCAGGCAGATGGACAGTGTCAGTCAGACAAAGACAAACATCTAAACCAGTAGTTTTGGTTGGGATGATGATCCTTAATCAATAACCAAATTGCCAGAGATGCAGGATTGGGCCGATGGCCAGGGAGAGCCTGGGCAGCCCCCTCACTGCTGCCTTCCTCCTCCGTGCACCTGCATTTCCTTGTTGCAACGAGGAGGAGGAAAAAAAAAACCAACCAAAAAAACCAAAGTAAAGCCAGGTTTGTCTCCTGCTCTTGAGAAAAGGAGACATCTCTTGAAATATATTTGGTGCTTTGACGATAAGACCTTTGACAGAAACGTGAATGACATGAATACTTTGATCTCTAGTCTCAGAAGCTTCAACAGCAATTATGAGTCAAGAGGGGTGAATATGGGCAGCAGCTAAAGCAATGCCCCGGAGGGTGGTGATGCAGTAATTAGAGACAAAACCCAGAGCATCCCTGCCTGCACCACGCACAGGAACCAGGGGGAGGTGGGCTGGGGAGAGGGGGGCGGGGGGGTAGAGCTTCATGAAAAAAACCCCACAACCCTTATTCTTCTGAGAGACATAAAATCAACAGACTTTATGCATTTGAAAGCAAAGATCTTCAAAGACAGGTAAAATGCTAATTCTACTAATGTAGGTTTTTATGTATATGCTCTGAAAAGGTAAAGCAAATTAATCACCAGCTTTACCCCCTAATATATATCTGTGTTACAAATATATTACAGCATGTCAGATCTAAGGAGATATATCTGAACAGCACTAGTTAAAAGAGCATTTCCCTTTTCATGGTCTAATACAGTTATTTTGATCTTTCAGTCTCCATATTTTTTGTTCTCATCAAAGGAACGATGGTGCCAGAGATTAGGAGGTTATTTATTTTCCTCTCACTGTCCTACCCATGTTAATCACTTTTAGTGTCAACAGCCGCAGTAGTGGCAGTGCTGCCAGTGCCCGTGAGAGGCTGGACACACTGCCCATGACCCCCTCCCTGCACCGCCCTGCTGCCCACCCCTCACCACTACCCCTTAGGGTCACCTCCAAAAAACCCCGACCTTCCAAAGCTGATGGAAATGCTATGCAAATGGAGGGCACGGAGGGGATGGAGATGCCTGCGGAGCAGAGGGATGGTGCCAGGGAGGTACAGCTCCGTGCCTGGGCTGCAGCGGTGCCCGGCTCAGCCTCCTGTGTCCCTGAGACAGTTGTGGAACCCATCAAGAGAACAAAATGCTGCTTGTGTGGCAGTGTGGTGTTAGACACTGACAGAAATCCCTGCTCTGAATTATGCACAGATCAAACAGACCAGGGAAGATGCTGCTCAGTTCCAGCACATCCCAGCCCAATCCAGGCAGTTACTTCACAACAGGATGCCTATTACTGCTCATCCCAAAGTCCACTGTCAGAGCAGAGCTGACCCTTTACTTTCTGCTGTCTCCTGTAGGGCTTAGCTCCTCTCCCCTGGCCCTCACCACACCGGGGAATTCAGTGTTTAGGTGTTTCTGTGGGTCAGGACAGAGTCCTGCTTCCCTGGGTTGCTTCCATACACTTCCCACTGAACTTGCACCTGTTTTTCCACAGAACCTCTGTGTTCAGACAAACCTTGCACTCCTAACAGAAGCACATTCCAGGTTTCGGCACATACTGAAACATCATCTCCACATCAACCAGGCACACGGGACTCAGGTCTGAGCAGTGTCCCAGCACCCCTGGCTTGTAAGGGCTGCTTCAGCTCCAGAGGGTTTTACTCTCAGGTAGCAGGTCCATGTGGAGCTTGTCACTGTACCCCAGGCTGCAGGAGCAGCAGCTCGCTGTGCCCCCAGCCAGGGCAGGCAGACCAGAGGAGCTGGAAGAGCTGCTGGCCAGAGCCTTTTGTGGCAGGACAGTAACTGCAGCAGCTCCATCAAAATGCTGCTTTCAAAGAACCATGTGAGCCCCCAGAGTTGAAGGACCCAGTTAGATAGCTGTTGGCTACATTTGCCACCAACCAGCTCAGCTAAAGGGATGAACTTGTTAAGAACAGAAGACGGTGATAAGCAGGAATCTCAGTAATTATTTGCAGAGATTAACCAAGCAGGTGCACTTCGGGCATAACTAATCCTTGGGAGACAAGGAGCAGGGACAGACTGCAGGAGCTCATGCCTTTGAGATAGGTTAAACCAGTGACATTGCCCACCATCAGCATTGTGTTCCTTGCCTTTAAAATGCTGACACTTACAGGCTTGATGGTAACTAGACTGCATAGGGGCACCTTTGCTTTCACATCAGATCTGCTGACATGAACAAGAGTCGATTCAGATGGGCATCCAAACATTAAAGTCCTTCCCTATTTCCATAAAATGATTGGCAGGATGCCTACTGCTAGCGGCTGGTAGCACTGCTGATAAATGGCATCTTGATAAAAACTTTGGGCTGTTTTAAGGGGAAAAAAAAAAAAAAGAAAGCATACTGTTATTCTAATTCACTCAGCTTCTGACAGATGAGATGTCTCATCTCTAAAAATTAGATCCTGATATCTTTGCTGTATGTACATAGAGAAGACACAGCATCCAGCCACTGGGATGGGAGCACAGCCTGTTCTGCTCTCCCACTGCCCTCCTGCACTGGAGGCTGTCCCCGTGATGGGGCATCTCCCTCTTTCTTTGGCACTGAAAATGTACATCTGGGTATTCAACAGAAAGTACTTAAAATATGGTAGAGATTACCCCTAGGAAAAGAAACAGGGGTTTCCTTTCCAGGTCTTGAACTACTGAAGCTTTCCAAGGCGTCCTGCAGGTAAAATCAGCTGGAGCAGCTGAAATCCAAGGTAATTTCTAAGACACAGAGACCTGACCCACAGAACCAGTACCTTCCTGCAACCTGAATGTTATCAAATGCATAATTCTGAGACAAAAAAAACCCGCAAGAACTGCACAGATCTCTTATTGCTGGTTTCCAGCTAATTCATCGGTAGGGCAATGCAGGTAAAACAAAAGGAAAAAAAAAAATCTAATTTCAAGCCCCAATATTGTTATTCAGTTTTTGCAGTTTTATTAAGCACTTAATTGTAGGTATTTTTCTTAAGGTTTAAAAATTACTTCTAAACTGAATTGGAATGTTATAATGGGAACTTTTTACCCCCAGAAATCAAATATCTCTTTCTCTCACACCTTTGCATTTCATCACATCATGCAAAACCTTTGACGAGCTGGGAGGCCCTGCTAGGCTCCCTGGCAGTGCAGGAGCTTGAAGCACATTTCAGACCCAGATCTCACCTAGAAACAGCTGCAGGGCTGGTAACACCTACAGCTGTGTGCTCCTTGTTCTTTGATAAAGCTCCTCTATCACCCCGTGGTGCACCAGGAAGAGCAAAAGTGCAATAGGGAAACATCCTCCCGTGTAGCCAGGGAACAGCCGAGCGATGCCACACCAGCCCTTCCCAGCACAGCCATATCTCACACCCTTTGCAGGACACTCATGACAACACAATTTAGAGCAAGAACTCGATAAATACTGAAGAGGGGATGGTCATGATTTCTGGAGGATACCCCATTCCCTCAGCTGTAAAAAAAAAAAAAAAAAAGAAAAAGAATTTTCTGCTAAAATTCCTGAAATAGCTTTGAAAATTTCAACTGACAGCACTTGATGGACCTCGCTCTGCCTCTGTGATATCATCTTCATTTTCTCAGGTAAAAGTAATCTAATTACCTTGTGATGCAACAAAGAGTAACAGAGAGGGCCCCAAACCAGTCCCTGCCTGCACAATGACAACAACCACAGACAAAGACAACTCAGCTACAGCCAGCAAAGCCTCCAAGAGTTACTGTGTGTTGCTGTTCAAACTAACCTGAGTTCAGATGGACCCTAAGGAACCAGCAGCGGAGAGGTCACCTACAACCAACCTTCTCCCTCCTGCCCAGAGCTGCCCCCAGCTGTGCTGCCAGCTGTGGCGACGCCAGCACTGGGACTGGACTAACACATCTGACTGTAAGGAAGTGGCTGTCCCAGCCAGGCCCTTCCCAGCAGCAGTTCAGACCCCAGCATGGCTCTGTACCCAACAAAGGTCCCGCAGATCACCCACACCCTGCCCATGCTGGCAGGGCAGCACTGGTGTGTAACCACAGCTCAGACACACAGATCATCAGCAAGACACCCAGATACAGGCAGAGAACCCCCAGCACAACAACACAACAGATCAGCCCACCGAGAGTCTCCAGGCTGCCCAAGGAGAGCGTTAAACATGGTCTCCATCCATCACTGCTTGAGACTGCTGAGGGTTCCTGAGCATCACACTGCCCAAGGCCGGTTGTCCATAAGCACCTCCACAATGAACACAATTAACAGCAGTGACATCCTTACCTTGATTCCCGTCACGGTCTGCTGGAAGTCACTCTGAGAGCTGGGGCTTCAAACCTGCTTCACCATCATGCGATCCGACATCGTGGAGAATTTACTGTGGAAACAAAAAAACCCCACAAGTGTGAAATGTGACTGTCGATAAAGTAATCCTCAGCAATCAGACAAAATTAATTGTGTGAACATCATTGATCAAACCTACTTAATACATTGGGTTTGTAGAAAGCTGGAATGTAATTTCATTACCATTCTGCTCCATCCTAATGAAATTTCTAATAACACTCTAATTTTGATTTCGGTTAAGGAGAGAATGATGGAAATTTTCTTTTGCTTCTCTTGTAAGGTTTTATTTTATTGGTTTTCTGCAATACTAGGGATACTAATTTTTTTTTAATTTGACATTTTATTAGCAGGGGTTTTAATATAACAACATAGATAAAAAACAAAATTGCAAAATGGACAAACCTTACAAGAAATAGAATTGATGTCAAAATTAAGGAGGCTAATTTTAAAGAAATTGATTTATTTTACGAGTGCTGATTTGGGCTTCTTTTATTTCATCTTATTTCATTTTTTCTTAAAGTTCTAGCTGATTTTCTGACCCAAAGTGATTTCAGTAATACTAGTTTGCAGTTCTTCTTGTCTGTAGTTCTCACAGAACAATGCTAGAGGAGGTCAGCCCCACAGGGGAGGCACCAACACACCTACACTCATAAAGGGCAGATCAGGGGGAGAAGTCCCCAGCCCTGCCCATGTAAACAGCAAGGTTCCCATTAATTTGGACGTCATCAAGATTTCACCCTTTGAGTCAAGTTTCCGACACCACCCTTCAGTCATTCAGACCCAGTTGTGCTGGTGCACAGAGAAGGCTTGGAGGTTAATTAAACCAGGAGTGGCGGAGCATCAGGCAGGTAACAGAATGGCACCATTTGGGTGCCCTGACTGGGTCCCTAGGATGGGACAGAGCAGCTGTCCCTGGAGAAGGTGCCTGCCTGGGGCTTGGGGCTGCTGCGAGACGAGAGCCTGCAGCTTCTGCAAAACACATTTAACTCAGGGCAGGGGGGAAAACCTGGAAAAAATCAACTATTTTGTTGCTTTTTCTGTTCCCAAGTACTGGAAACAAACGGCGCTTGTCTGTAGCAGTCCTGAGAGGGCAAACCTTGCTCCTGGAGCATCTGGGTACTACTGAGGGCTCGCCTGGCAACACGTCTCGTGAATGGAAATCGCCTCTCCCTGGCCAGAAGCCACAAGCAGTGGGACCCATGCTGAAAGGCAGAGGAGCTGCAGGGTACACAACAGCCCTGGGCAGACATCTGGGGGCCTCCGGGTGATGGGATGGGAGGCGAGGAGCAGACTGGGCAGAGCACAGAGCTCAGGTGCTTGCTGCAGGAGGGTGATGTGCTCTGACTGCTCAACTGGGGCCTATCGCTGGTATTTCCATTTTCAGCAATCTGATGTGTTTTGGTGATTTATTCATGACTGGTGTAGTGAAAAATTGGAAAAGGCTAGCGGGATGGCCATGGCCTGGAGATCCAGGATCTGATTGAAGCTACAACTGAATTACTGTCAGAGGCATCATGCAAGGTTTACCCCAGCGAATGCGAAGTTGAATCTTTATATTAATAAGTGAACATGAACTATCAGAGAGACTGGCACATGTCTGCTGCCAGGCAGGTCTGGAAAGGAGCTGTCAGATCAATAGGGAACTTGAGCAGACAAAGGGAGAAGCTCCAGTGCCCTCTTCATGCACTCCAGAGGTGTCTGCAGGGCACTCAACGGGGCCATGGAGGGGGGGAACTTTACTGATACACCCCACAGCTAAAGAAGCTACTGTGGGCAAAGCTGTCTCATCTTCAACACATACTAAATTACTTGGGTGAGAGCAACCAGGGGAGCCCGAGCTTTCACTCTGTTACTTAAACACAAGAAAAAACATAGCCCCCTGTTTAGGCTAAAACATGAGCAATGAGCATGAGCGATGGGTGCTATTATTACATATCAAACTGTAGTCCAGCCAGAAACACCATTCCAAAAATGACAGTCCCTGAGAACACCAGCATGGTGGGGGTTGGAAGTCACCTCTGGGGATCATCTGGTGCCACCACCCTGCTGCATCTAGCAGGGTCACCCAGAGCAGGCTGCCCAGCATTTCAGTGTCCAGGAGGGTTTGGAATCTCTCCAGAGAAGGAGACTCCACAACCTCTCTGGTCAGCCTGGGAGAGGCTCTGACACCCTCACATCAAAGAAGCTTCTCCTTCCATTCAGATGGAACCTCCCGTGCTCTAGTTTGCGCCTGTTGCCCCTTGTCCTGTCTCTGGGCACCACGAACATGAGTCTGGCCCCATCCTCTGTTATCCCACCCTTAGATACTGATAATCATTGAGAACTGTAACTGAGACACCTGTAACACAAACCAAACCCAGGAAGACCAAACCTACAACACACTCCAAAGAAAGCTATTTTTTTCCCTATTTCCAAGAGGCAAAATGAAAATGTCCTGTTCAGTGCTGACTGCACCCATGTGAGCTGCCCTTCCCTGCAGCTTCAGGACCTGTCCCTTCCAGAGCCACCCCATGTTAATTTTCCCCTCAAGTACAAGAAGCCACCTTGCATCTTGGCTTCCAACCTCCTGGGTGTAAAAGGGAGGTGCTCCTTTCTACAAGGTTACCCTCCAGATCTGAACTTCTGAGAAAACAAAACGAAGCCACAACTAATCCACAGGGAGGGGGAGGAAGAAAAAAAAAAAAAAAAGTGTCTGGCAGAGTGGGAAGTTAAACGCTGCATTCCAGGAGCATCGAGCAGTTCTTCATAATTACAGTTTCAATCCCACATCCAGCTTCCCGCCTAATTACTGCCCGGCAGTTGGTGTGCACAGACTCACGAGCAGCAGGGATCTTGATTTTCCTCACACTGATCACTCCATGGCTCCTCATTACCCAGCACTCGCTTTGGGCCCATTAGATGTCCCACAAACCCCCCCGGGCATCACACAGCCCAGCCCTTGACCTGTAGGCACCAGCAGACCTGCCTGTCCAGCTCACCTGGTCCGGCCCTCACCAGACAGGGGACACAGGGGAGGGGTGGTCCCCACAAACATGCACTGCAGGTTCCTTAGGGCTCTCAGATACCTGGGACCAATGGGACAGGGGTTTCTCTGTTCCTGCTCACCCTGGACTGCTGCTGTGGGATGTTCTCCTGGATGTCCACAGTTTTCACAGGGAAAGAGCCACCAACACCTGAACTCAGGATGTGAACTTCACATGGCGGGAAGATCTAAACCTTCATCCCAGAAAACTGAAGGCTGAACTAAGTTTTGATGTTTCAACTTGCAATTTCTGAGCAGCCAGATTTAACCTGGTTAAGTCCGTGGTTTCTTCCCAGCTCTCCACTGAGCCAGGCTGAGTTTGAAGCTGTGTTGGCAAAGCTGAATCTCGTGAGCTCCTCCTGCTACCTCTACAAAAGCTTCCAGTGAAGGTGAGCCAAGGTCAACCATGGGTTGGCGTTGGCCATGCACCAGACCTCCCACGCTGAAATTACCACTCTTGGAGGCGAGATGCCTCCTATTTTGTTTTTTGGGGGGCTATAATCCATTCACAGCTTTCTTTGCAGTACAGTTGCACTTTGCTAATCATTAATGTCATCACTGTCTGTGGTGAGAAGCAGAAAAGGGGCCTCCTTCTACCAGAAACACGGGAGAGCTGATTTCCTGATAATTTATGGCTTGAACAAAGTTGCAGAGCAGCAACCAAGTATGCCAGAAAGGTTGGGGTGAAAAATTATTTACAAAGTGAATGCCCCGAAGACACTTGTACTGGACAACAATTACGGCACCTTAATTAACTGAAATTTAGTTCACCCGTCGACTGAGGCATGTCCAGTGCTAAAGTTATGCCACTGCTGCTGTCTGCTACTGGTTAATGAATATAAATCAGATGGTTTATAGTTAGTGAACATGTAATAGGCTTGCAATGAGTTGAATTCCAATGCAAAATGCCTGGGGATAGGAACATGCCATCCATAAAATATATATAAATAACAGATTTACATTTCTACAAGGGAAAAAAAAACAAAGCTATGAGAATCTTGGTATTCTCCCAGCCTGACAGACCCATGCTCTAGCTCTCCAACTAGACACGGGATCGATAAACAGGAATTTAAGAGTCTGGTCACCCAAACTGTGACTAATTAGATGCCAAAACTCTTCCATGTCCTCCATGCTTCCTTCCCAGCTAAAGAGCCCTATGCTATAGGTTCATCATGTGCCCGTTCAGTGGTGCCTGGGAGCAGGGCCCAAGGGGCAGGAGCACTGAAGGTGACTCCTGAAGGTGTAGAGCACAAAGTGTAGCTACCAGAGCATGAGCCAGAGGCAACCGAGGCCATCAGGAAGAGGAGTGCTGCCTGTGCGGGGTCTGGTACCAAAAGCCTGGGGACTGATGGGGGTAGCAAGGCATTGCTTTTGCTAGAGCTCCTTTTGGGTGAGCCTTTAGTGATACCAGAAGGAGGAAGCAGGCAGCTATGTCTCCACCTCTAGAGGTAATTCAGGTTAAAAAAAACCCCCACAACATATCCACACACCCCCCTCCTTCTGCTGTCAGTTGTGAGTGTAGGGTGCAAGCAGCAATATTTCTCCAAGTTTCCTACTTGAAAAAAATAAATCTCCTTCAGGTCACTCTGTACTGGGCTGCCTGGAAGATGACAGGCCCCAAATCACCAGACTCTTGGGGATTTGTTGGTCAGGGAGACACCAAGCCTGAGGTGGGAACAGCCATCAAAAAGAGACTCAGCATCAAAAAACCCTGGTCTCAGCTCTTTATGTTTCCTCACTACAGAAGCAAGAAATTGTGGACTTTATTTATTGCGCAAATTAGGTACAAGAAAATTATTTTCTTAATGTGAGACTTGATGAATGTTCTCAACTCTCCACCCTGCTAGGAAGAGGGGGTTACAATGAAAATTATTTACAAAGCATGTGCTACCCTGCAGGGATATTTATTCAGGCAGGGGATGTTTCTGCAGATTTTGTTGACAAAGGCAAATCAAATTACATTTTTGCGAACATTACAACAAGCCTCTCGATTTGATATGGACATCAGCTGCCTCCTGGCACAGCCTGGGAAGCATCTCTGGCCCAGCACTCTCCAGGCACCTTTTCAGGTGGTCATTTTTAGTATTGGGGAACAGATGGATAAAATGCTCTGCAAGCTGCTCCTGCACTTCTAAATATCAATCGGAAGTTTTTATTCCTTTAAAAAATATAGAAATTGTCACAAATCCAACACCCAGATTAAAGGAGGTTAATGACCATAGGAGGAAGGTGAGCTCTCAGGAGCCCATGTGAGACCCTCAGCCTGGCTCACACCCCTCAAGTCCCTGGCTGGGCTTGCCTGTGGAGCCCCAGCAGAGCAGCAAACAGCAGGACTGGAGCCTTGTCCCCACGGGGCTCAAATGAGCTCTGGAAATGCACACACAGATGTGCACATGCACATCTGCACCAACACGTTTAACCCATATATGTGCAGTAACAGGGGGAGGTGAGTTAGCATACAGCTCTCAGATCTATATTGGAGTGATTAAATCATGGACCCTTCCCTTCAGCAAAGAAACCCTTCATCAAACTCTTTGAAGCAGCAGCTCAACCCTTCAGAAATATCCAGAGCAGGCCAGCGAGTGGGTGCCTGCGTGCAGAGAAGCCAAACCCCCGATCCCTGCCATTGCTAGGATGCTGGCCACGCAACCCGCCCGCGACAGCATCTCCAGGGTACCGCTGCTCCCGGAGTCCTCGCCAAGCCCCACCACGCTGAACCACCTCGCACGGCACAGATCCCATCCAACCCGATGGCGTTTTCAATCCGGTTACTGTATTTTAAATTACTAATTCCTGCCGGGGGACGCGTCACAGACCCCCTGGCAGCAGCTCCTTTGTTAGCCGGAGGGGGCAGCTCGGCGAGACCGTGCTGCCTTCACCTACAGCCCCTCTGCTCACCGCTGCACTGCCAGGGCAATGATTTGTCAGGCTACGATTTTTCCCAGGATTACACCCTTTACGAACTGTTTGTTACGCTGTTTGTACAGCGACCAGTGCTCGGGAGGTGGTGGGGGCAGCCCCGCTGCCGGCAAGGAGCCCTCGGACCCGGGAGTG
>JAOEGS010022312.1:58603-79616 GCA_025447755.1 Corythornis vintsioides | reverse complement strand
ATATATACACTTTTTTTTAATTATTATACAGTAGTTGAAAAGCCATCTGCATAAGATTAAATTATTGGTCTGAGTTTTGGAAAAGCCTCTGTTGAAAGCTACATCTTTGATTATAAAATAGGCTATATGTAAATTCTTTGAATTTGAGCCTGTTCTGTGCTGCCTGTGCTGAATTTTAATTTGCCTCCTTTGGTGTGTGCAGCACCCAGTTAAACGCGTGTCAGGATTATGCTCTCTGAGGTCTTGATGATGTGTTAGATTTGGGATTATATCCGGGAGATAAACAATAGACTCAAAGTGAATCAAAGAAATGAGTTTTTTTAAAAAGGCTGTTTGGTGTTTCTAAACTCCATCCTCCAGCTGGAGAAGGAGAAATACACCTAAATAGTTTTGCCTGGCAAATATGCTACTTTTGATATAACTTTTTCTCAAGGTATTTTCTGTTTTAAGATTGTAGTTTTCTATACCCATTCCCTTCCTGTTACATGAAAGGATCTTTTTATTGCTGCTTTACATATGGGACATATCTGGTCATACTGGGTAATCTGTGACCCCAGATCTTTTGTTTCCATGCCCATTTTTAAGGTGTTTCTGACAAATTCATTCTCTGAATTGGAAAGCTGCACAATTCCTTTTCTGTTTCCAACAGAAATACTTAAGATGAACACCACACAGGGTATAAATCACATATGAATAAAATTTTGGCAGAATTACTGTTTTTATTGTCATGTTTTTCTGAAGACAGATCCTTTCAGCAGCTGTGCTATAGGCTTCTATTTCATTTGCTGGTTGGCCGTGCAGATGTATCTAAAATGGATGTATCAGTGTCTAGGGGTGACATGTTCCCATTTATTCTTTAAAGTCTTGACTGGAACATCTAGACAGTTACTAATACTTGGTATTTGGAGCAAATTACAGCTGTGAACTAAAGGATGTGAGATGAGGTACCGAATGTTCACGTGCCCACAGACTACTTTTAAAATAGTAAGGCAACTTCTGTTTTGAAGAGAACTTTATGAAATAGGTAGTTGGAGCATACATTTATATTTTAACTAGTCCACTCTTCTAATGTTGGCCTCTGAGCAAACGATGGATTTGCATTCAGTCCCCTGCCATTTTATATGCAAATGCCCTATAAGATGATTCCCCCTTTGCTAATGCACTTCATACTGCGTTTTAAGCATCGTCTTGAGGAGTCTGACACTTTTTTTAGTGCTTCCTTTATCTCTTACTGCCATTTTTATGTCCAAAACATTCATGAAAAGCGCCTTTTTTTTTTTTTTCTTCCCCCCCACTCCCAAAAGTTTCATCAAAGGACTGTTTTGATGGCTTAACTTCAAGCATTTGATCTTGAATTCATCAGCCTTCTGATTTTTGAGCCCTGCAATTAACATTGTCAGGCTTGATCTTTTCCGTGACCCAGTGGTCAAAGCCAGCTGTAGGGAAATACATCTGTAGCCAGACTTAGTTAATTCAAATCAGTTTGTAAACCCTATTTTAATTCTTCTAAAGAAATGTAGATTATTGGCGTGGAGTGCTGGGAGTCAAGTGGATCGGTAGTTAATGGTGAGAGCACAGGATTTGCCAGTTCAAAGGGATTAAGCCACAGAGTTATTAAGAGGTTGAAGAAGGAAAAAGATTGGGCCAGCTCACAAATCTCATATCTGTCAGGAGCCCTCAAGCACCAAAGCAGATATTTCATGTATACTCAAGAGATCATAAAGTTTACAGAGAAAATCATCTCACAGGAGGAATCTTCACTTAAGGCTTCATTACCTTTATGAAAACCTGATAAGCTGGGCCGTGCAAATAATGTTTAGTGTTGCCAGCTGTCGTTAACCCAGGGACATTAGGGGTTCCCAGGAGCTCTGCTTTGGCTTTTGGAGAAATGAAATCTGAGAATTTGGATACAGCAGAAGTTTTTAAGAGAGTCTTTCAAAAGTGTGGTGTACGCAAAGCAAGTCAGACTGTGGTCTCAGGAAGTCCATGCACACCTACCCTTGACAGCCTGGAATTTTCAAAGTATTTGATGTGGATTTAGATATGGTTTAACTTTGAGGCTATGATGATGTAACTAAGTTGCTTCCCAAATAAACCTTCTTCTCCCTGGCTTTGGCCTTGGCCACACTCTCATGGCCTTTCTCTTGCGTTGATGCTGACTCCAGTTGACACAGGCTCACCTGACTCTGAGGTGAGTTGTTGCTTCAGGGAGGTGAACCAGCAGGAAAACATTCCCCTGTTTTGGCTGTGGGGTTTGGTTATCATCTTTTCTTTCTCCCTCCTCTGGTGTACCTCCCTAAGCCATCTCACCTTGGGGTCCAGTGACTCCAAGGGTGTGGAGCTGCCCATTTCAGCAATGCATTGCAGATAGTGCTTTAGCCCCAAGGTGACTCCAAACTGAGCAAACAGCAACAAATCTGTTGTCTCGCCAATTCCTGCATTGATTTTTTTTGATCCTGTAAGTTAGGTTTATCACTAACTTGGAAGCAGGTCGGGCAGTGGTGGGAAACAAGTGGATGTGAATGATGGTCTCTGCAGTAGTTTGAGTACACAGCAGATGGTAACTCTGGTTCTTCATCAGAGAGAAGACATTGCAGGATGATTATTATTTTTTCATTAAAATACAGTTGGCTTTTTTTTATTGCCAGTGCCTATCTCATAGGCTGGACCTGTTAATGATGTTCAGAAGCCTTTGTTCCAAATACATGCTACAAATGACTAATTTAGTTTAGGCTTCTTCTTCACTCTGAGGGTGGTGAGACACTGGAACAAGTTGCTCATGGAAGCTGGGGATGCTCCATCACTGGATGTGTCCAAGACGAGGTTGGATGGGGCTGGGAACAATCTGGTCTAATGAAAGTAGCCCCTGCTCATGGCAGAGGGGCTGGAACTGGATGATCTTTAGGGTCCCTTCCAACCCAAGCCATTCTGTGATTCTAAATGCCACACTCCAACCCAACCTTTGCACTCTACTGCTATAATATTAACCAAAACGTTGTCTGCTTTTCTTTTTTCTTTCATTCAGCATCTGAACCCAACCTAAAGCTACGATCCAGACTAAAGCAAAAAGTTGCTGAAAGGCGGAGCAGCCCCCTCTTGCGCAGGAAAGATGGGCCGGTGGTTACTGCTCTGAAAAAGCGCCCACTGGATGTCACAGGTACGTCGGGTAAGCAACAAACCTGCGCCAGCAGCCTCCACGGGATGGCCCTCTCCAAAACTCAATCCTGCATCCAGCTGATTGTACAGACTGGAGTCTTCATTGGAGAAACCTCAGTGAAGTTGGCATAGCTTGGCAGCGGGTGATGCAAGTGGGCATCAGCAGTGTTGGTCTAGTGGGTACTTATCTAGTGAGGCAGCATTACCAACTGCATAAGCTTTTTTTTGTAGATCAAGACAGAGGTAGGTGTTCCACCAAAGTGCTATGGTTTTTTCCCCAACCGTTTTTATGATCTTCGGCAACAGGTTGTTGAGAAATAACATTTCTTGAAGGTGATCCTGTTAATACCCCTGAGGAGGCCATAATTCACAGCTGCCGTTCTCCAGCAGTAAATGCTTTACAACCCCTATTTGTTTTAGGCTTCGGGCAGACTGCCATAGTTCCTTGTTGAGTAATTATGCTGAAGTTTTAAAACATATAAGGCATTTTTTAATATAAATATACATATTATATTTCTGACCGCTTACTTGACAGTTCCTTGCTGAAAAAACAAATATTATTCTGGGAGTAAAGTTTTGAAGGAGGGATCAAAGTAAAGGAGATTATATCGATTACCATAAAGTTAATTCTTAGCACCATCTAGGGATACCTCTGTGTAAGTACCACAATTTTTCCTGACTGATCTCACTTTAAGGCACACTGTCACCATTCCAACAGACTCAATGGGAGCTCTCTTTAGAAACCCAGGTGGTTTCAGGAGACCCTGGGACAGCTCTGCACTGCTCAGTGTCAGAGCATCTCTGCAGCAGCTGAGCATGATTTATATCAAATCTAAAAATTGATTTCAATCATATGTTGCAAGATGTTACATGGCTTTGGGGATAAATCAAGCTGTAATGGCTGACCATTTGGTCCCAGTAATGCCTTCAGAAATGGCAGTAGAAGCTCCTGTTTCTCGCTGAGCATAGACCTGGTTTAAGAAACAGGCACAGAGAAAAATATCTAAGTTGTTATAGTACGAGGGGACTTTGGAATGGAAAATAACTTTAAAAAGATATCCCACTTGAGGGAATCAGACTTATGTTTAATCCTTGAAGAATAAATCTTCACAGAATCACCATTTGAATGTGCCAGGTACTTTTCCTGTGTCTAGGTAGTATGCATGAGATCTGATATATTGAGGTTAATTATGTGGTCCCAGAAAAAAACCCCACATATTTTCCATGAGATCTGAATATATTTTTCAAGACATCTAGACTCTGCAAAGCTGTTTTTTTAATGTTAGGTGCTGAGCTGGGTCTTATGCTGAGTTGTCTTGATAGCCTTGAGATGCCTCCCCAAATGCCCATCCAGCAAGAAGTAATAATGCTTTTTTTAAATAAAAATCTCTGTGCTACTTTGCTGGAGGTACTTGCATGGATCAAAATAGCTTGTACAGAATAATGTCATGAAATAAATTATTTTTTTAAATCCCCCAAATTGCTACAATTGGCTTTTGTTTCTACTGGCGAATCCTACAACAGTATTGAGGCTGACACAGCCTGAACCATTGCAGCTGTGTTGGGCAAATCCCATGCTCAGGGAGGAAAGTTCAGAAAAACCTTTTATATTATTTACCTTCCAAAATAAAAGGAGAAGCACTGGGAACTGTGCCCTACACCAGGTGAGAGACTTGCTGAAGGGAGTTTTCTGTCTGTTACTATTTTATACACAGTTTCTGTTTGGTTTTTTTTTCTGAATCTTTAAAGGGGATACTTTGATTTCAGGCTGGTCATCTTTATAGTTCTGGTTAGTGAGTTTACAGAGAACATGGTGATAAAATACATAAAGCTGAGAGGATTTTTTTCATGGTCAGGTGATAACATTTATTTGTGGGGATTAAAGCTGCCTTGGGCCTTTCCCTATGTGAAAAAGTATTTTACTCCCTGTGTGGAGAAGACTTAAAAAATAAAAACTGAGGCAGTGATTTAAAACAGATTTACTGGTTTGGACCCTGCAGAGTTTTGCCTGATTTTTGTAAAATGTACTCAGCTGTGGCCAGGGCCAGCTGTCCGCACAGTCCCATGTCACTTAGGCAGCTTTTCAATATCTTACAATGATTTAATTTGCCACCCTGGCAAAATACCATCCTCATGAGTTAGTCCGCAGGCGGTTCGGAGGAGCTCGGTGCCGTGGGAGCGGCTGTAGAGTGTGAAAGGCAGCCTGAAGCAGGTTGTGTGTTTCTGAGAACCTGGCACGATGTGGACACTTTAGAGATGGGGATGCTAGACATGCCCACTTGCCAGCACTGGAAAATCTCAGTGGTGCTTTATAAAAGCAGAGGTCAGCTCTCCTGCACGATCAGCATGATCAGTGCTTGGTGCTGGCCACGTATTTCCAGTAAATCTAGATGCACCAGCAGCCTCCATGGGAAAATGTCAACGCTGAGGTGGTTCCCTGGTTGTTTCAGCATGAAGTCTGATGCAATCTGTGCCCAGAGGGTGTCGTTGGGGTCATAGGCTAATGAGGGCAAGAGAAACACTTCTAGAAAAAGGAAGCAGGACAACCGGACAACCTCGAGTTCAGCCTCTTCAAGCCTTCTGTGTCTTTTATCATCTTCTAATCATATTTAAAGTTATTTATACACTATTAAGAGAAATCCCCATGAGGAGAAGACATAAATATGGTAAGTAGGTACTTGGACAGACCATTTGAAAATGTTTGTCAGTATTTTAAGAGCTCTGGGAAGACTTACGGGGGAGATGGGGGAGGAGGAGGGCTGCCTTCCGCCAAAACAAAACTCAAGGGGTTGTTGTCTGTCTAAATACCATCACAGAGATTGGTTGTCACGCTAAAAGTTGGTTTTGGATGTGTTTTTAGACTCTGCATGCAACAGTGCTCCTGGATCTGGTCCCAGCTCTCCAAACAACAGCTCCAATAACATCAGCACCGAGAATGGAATTGCAGGATCAGTCACGAGTATTCAAGCAGAGGTACAGAGCCCTTCTGCACCCCGGGTGCTAACACTTGGGTTTTCATCACTTTTTGCAGAGTTTTAGGAATTTGAGTGTACAAACCGGTGTGCACCACAGTAAAAAAAAAAAAAAAAAAAAAAAAAAAATAGAAAAGCCCCAGATCGTGACTTGGAGCAAGTTTTGAGAATTACCTCTCAATCTGGGCTGACAGGGTGCATTATCTGTTTACTAAATCGAGTTTGAGCCAGTTCACAAGCTGCTTGTGGTTACTTGTAGTGGTTTTGTTGTGAGCAGAGGGTAAAAACAATGTGATTTACCAAGGTGAAGCACATAGAGTTTTTCCTGGTCAAATGCAAGTATCTTAACATTTGGGGGCTCTGTTGTCATATATTGTCTCTAGGGTGAATTTATGGTGTGCAGTAGGTTAGTTTAAATATGGCCAAACCAGAACTGAATTAAAGGGAACAGATTTAACCTTTTCCTCCCCACACAGGGATTTGAAAGCTTGATGCCTGATGCCGTACACTAGTTTATAATCCCATGAACTTTCACCATCACTTGAGTCATCTGCTGCAGATGTCAAGGGTAACGTGTCAGGCTGGGCAAAATGGAGTTTAAATTCAAAGCAACAGCTCCTAGGTTCAGGATTACATTTCTAAAGGCAGATATTAGGGTGTTAGCTGCCTCCCACTGTAAGTCTTACATAAATCAAATGGTTTGAGTTGGAAAGGACCTTAAAGATCATCTAGTTCCATCCCCCCTGCCATGGGCCTGGACAGCTCCCACTAGACCAGGTTGTTCCAAGTCCCATCCAGCCTGGCCTTGAACACATCCAGTGGTGGAACAAACATGTAGAAAACCAGTGTGGTTGTGTTGTGTCACTGATGCATTTCTTTTTATCCGGCTTACCATTCATTAGCTGGTCTCCCCATGAATATCGTGTCTGTCTGAATATCATGGCTATGAGAACAGGCTTGGCCTTGTTCTCCCCAAATTGTCATTTAGCACTGAAAAGGACTTTTTAAAGGATAAATGTAAGCCCTTATTGCTTTCTAGTTTTGTACACATTTTAATTTTTTTTTAATTTCTAATTTAGTGTAACAAAATTTAACACAGGCAATATGCTTCCACCTTCTCCTATACCAAATTATCCAACACATGTCTACATCCAGTCTAGTCTGTTGTTTACCTTACAAGGTTGAGGCCTGCAAGAAATCTGGGGAGAGATCATTTACAAGGTCATGTAGCAATAAGATGAGGGGCAATGGTTTTAAACTAGAGGGGTTAAATTTAGGTTGGACATTAAGAATATACTCTTTACTATGAGGGTGATAGAACTTTGAAAAAGGTCACCCATGGAGGTGGTGGAGGCCCCATGCCTGGAGGCATTCAAAGTCAGGCTTGATGGGGCTCTGAGCAACCTGATCTAGTTAAAGGTGTCCCTGCTCACTGGAGGGCCGTTTGGACTAGATGACTGTTCAAGGTCCCTTCCAATCCCTATGCATTCTCTGATTCTAAGATTTAGGCATTTACTGTAGAGATTAAGATGGCGTTAGGGGGAGTCTTCATTTGACACTGGAAGCTGAAGCTGCACTAAAGAGATTGGCTTTTGAGATGCATGATGAGCACGTAGTAGTTTGGAGCAAACATGGGAAAAGGTCTCTTACATACAGTGTTATTTATTGGGTTTGCAGACCTGGAGACCAGCTGAGCTGAGGGCCCATCTTAGGTATGTTCATGTTAGCCCCAAGACTAGCGTGGAGTTTGCTGATCCAGGAGCTGCCAATCTTCTCTGTACTTAGCAAACTGCAAATCCCTTGTTACTGCTGGTGGAAAAACTAGAGGATTTCACAATTTCTTGTGATATAAACAGAGCAGGCAGCTACCTGCAAGTCAGTGTTAACTCCTGATGGCACATATGAAGCTGAAATATTCTCCTTAAACATTACATTTTTCAGTTAAGCCATTTCAGCAAATAATCTCTGACTAGATCACCAATTCCTAATAAAATGGACACAAGACTATAAAAAAAAAAAAAAATCTTCATCAACTTCTTGTAATGCAGCAATTTGGTACTTTAGGCTGAGGCACAAGCCTAAATCCTTGCCTTAGTCATGATGACCACAACTAGTGCTGATACAAACCAGGATGCTGTTGGAGTTCTTGGCCACCTAGACACACACTTGTCCTTTTTCCATGAGGCAGTTTCGAGCTACTCTGCCTCAAGCCTGAAGTGGTGCAGGGGTTTTTGTGACCTAAGTGCAGGATCCGGCCCTTGGCCTTTTTGAATGTTCTTCCATTGGCCTTGGCCTGTTGATCCGGCCTGGCCAGGTCCTTCTATTAGAGCCTCTCAACCCTCAAGGAAATGAAAACTTCCACCTTAGTGTTCTCTGCAAACTCAAACGTATTGAATCATTGCCATTGCAGAACAGAATGACATAAATCACTTTGTGGTGGCAAGCAGCATATCAATAACTTCTTGTGCAAACTGTTCTCCTCCCAGCATTTCAGGCCTACTTAGTTAAATGTCCTAGTCCTTTGCAATTGTCTGAGGGAAAAATAAGTGCACTCTGTTCCAAAAGTTTAATGTTGGATAACAGTAGCTGATCCGTTTGTCTGTATATGTTCTTTTGGGGAAAAAAAAAAAATGGGCAAGGTAGGATTTTGGTCTCTTTAAAAACATCTTTAACAGATGTAGTCTTACTTGGTAGCCCAAGTGTTGTCAATATCTTTAATACCACTTGACCAGGCTTTCTCATGTTACCAATTTTAAATATTTAGAAATACTTACAGGTTTCAAAAAAAAAAACTTTCTAACTTGAAGTGTTTCTTCCTTAGCTTCATGTGTTAGTTTAGATGAGAAATAACATCTCTTTGCTTCTTAGTTTGCTAGGTCACCCCCTGAACCATTTCAGATACATTGGATTATGGTCTCTGAGTTCATTATTTAAGTGTTTGCTTTCCCTGTGGAAAGACTACAGTTCTTTGCCTCCTTTTAAAATAGACAATATCTATTTTTAAATACTTTTTTCAAATCTATAGATGTTTCCATCTCTGGAAGGTTACGTGCTACTCACTGCCATACTGTTGATAACGAGACTATAAAAAGTACCTGTACGGGCTGAAATTGTTCTCTACTGTGCAATTCAAAAAGCAATTGTGTACAACCCAGAGATGGGATCTGTATATTTAACGTGATGGCAATGCTGCTAAATACCGTATGCTGATAGCATCAAGCTGCTGTGTTTTTCTCTTTGCTGTTTTTAAAACAAATCCCCAGGAGAAAGTTTGAGGTGAAGCTATGGAGTATTGGCTGTTCAAAGAGAAAATGGATGTAGTTTTGTTTCACTTATGATATCAGTAAAATACTTCATTACTTCACCGACAATAACTATCTTATTCTCTATGTGGCATGCTAACATTATGTAATTTAAATTAAAGCAAAATTGCCAGAAGTGCTCAAAATTACTTGGAAGAAGCAGCATGTGGGTACATATAGTCACATGTCCTTACTGGGTGGTGCTCAAACAGCAAATTGCTCCATGCAGATTTCCTCCTGTAAGGACAGTGAATTGTTAGCTGAGATATTAAAAAACAGGTTTGCTCTTTTTTACATGAAAACTGATCTATAATGTGTTTTCTATAAGCTTGAATGATGTTCATGAAAGTACAGGAAGGCAAAAGGAAATTTAAAAAAAAATAATTTTGCAAATGAAATTTTGCACAGGGTCCTATGAAAGCTGTTTGACTTTGTTGAACACTTCAGACAGAGAGTGGACACAGGGAGACTGAGTGGCAAGTTTGTGGCATATTGGAGAGTGCATTTGAGAGGCAGCTCTGTGTCTGATAACAGCGACAGACATGGTCGTAGGAAGGATTTTCTCCTTCTGTTCTTCTTGCATGGACAGCACCAAGCTCAGTTGCCAAGGTGGGGTGTCCTGTTAAAGTTGACATCTGGGGTTACATTTCCATAAATCAAGGAGGCAGGATTGCTCTTGAAGATTGTTCCATAGAAAATGTTTGGTTTTCAATCTCAGTTCTCATGTGCTTGCTTTTTCTTTTTTTTTTTTTTTTTTTTTTTCTTCTCAATTCCCCTAATAAGTTCCTGCAGGGTTTTGTGAAGTTTCACCTTGGAGTCTTTGAGGGAATAAAATAGGTTTTTATTATCCAGAGCTGGCCCAGCCCTGCAACCAAGGAAGTAACCTGCAAAGTCTCATTGACTTACAGGGCTATGAATTTAAGTCTAAAATGTATAAAAGCCATTCTTCAGATCTCTGTTACATCAATATAGATTGTTCCATAGTATAATACTAAGTTAATCATAATCCCTTCTTTCACAATAGCATCTGAGTTAAACAGTAGAAATTCCATTGAAAGTCTAAACATTTTATTGAAGTGGGAAAATCACATGCAGAGAACTCAGGGTGATCAGAACACTTGTTTCCTAACATTTTACTGTAATTTTTATAATGAGTTTTCCAGCACATATTTCAAATCAATCTTATTCTGAAATTAAAGGTATTTTTACTTAAGTGTTCCTACTTTAAATGGCCAGAAAATAATGCAGTAAATCTTGCATTTCACCCCCAAAATTGGGAAATAGCTACATAAATGCAACCTTAAGGCTTTTTGGTGAAATTTTGAAGTCTGATTTAAGCTAAAGCACACTAGTAAATAGCATAAATTGTCTGTGATTTTTCTAAAGAGAGTGGCAGCCATTGTAATGCTTTTTTTTTTTCTCTAAGGTAATCTTTTTTAGCTTTAAAAGGGCAAATTCTTGAGAGGCAGAAGTAAGCTGTTAAAACTTCTTTGCAAAAGCTTTTCGCAGTGGCACTGCATAAAGAGGGAACAGAAGCATAGTACCAGTGATGATGCAGAGGTGATCTTTAGTCTCCAGGAAAGATTAAATATAACCTGTGAAAGGTATCTCTGTAGGGCAACAAGGTTGGGGGCAGTCGCAGAGTGAGGTCATCCTACTCTCATCACCTCTGTGTGACAACGGCAATGGCACGTGGGGTGTGCATCATGTCTGTGCTTGTTTAGGCTGGATCTGAAGTCCATCTTGGCTCCTCTTTTCAGTATTTCCAGTGTCAGCAGTGCAGCTACACTCTCTATGTGTTTCTGATGTATTCTGTGTACTGTGTCCTCCATCCAGTCTGTGGATGTTGTCTCACCAGGACAGTGTTCTCAATTTTGTTTCCAGACCAGCCTGGCTCACAGGCTCGTGAATCGTGAAGGCTCAGTAACCCAGCTTCCACTCTACACGTCTCCTTCTTTGCCCAACATCACACTAGGACTGCCCGCAACTGGCCCTTCCAGTGTAAGTGGATGGAGGGGGGGAGGGGGGGATGAAGCTTTTGGAATGTCACTTGCACCAATTTATCCCTTAACCCCCTGTGCCACCTGTGGTTCCTTTCCAGGGAGGATCAGCACAGCAGGATGCTGAAAGGCTGACTATCCCAACCCTACAGCAGCGGATCTCTTTATTTCCTGGCACTCACCTCACTCCCTACTTGAGCACTACAACGTTGGAAAGAGACGGGGGAACTGCACATAACCCTCTTCTGCAACACATGGTCTTACTGGAACAGCCAACGGCACAAACACCCTTAGTCACAGGTGAGTGCTGTATGGCTCCCCAGTGTGTGTCCCAGCTGGGGAAAGAGAGCAGAGGATGTCTGTTGGGTTTTGTGGAATTTTGTCTCTTGTACAAAAGAGATACTGCATGGCAGGAAGCTGGATGGGAGCGCAGATATGCTTGAGGGTAGGAAGGCTCTTCAGAGGGAACTGAATGAGCTGAAGTCAGTGGGATGAGGTTCAACAAGGCCAAGTGCCAGGTTCTGCACTTGGGTCACAACAATCCCCTGCAACACTCCAAGCTTGGGGCAGAGTGGCTGGAAACTACCTCATGGAAAAGGACCTGCGGGTGTGGACTGAAGAATAGCCAGTGTGTGCTCAGGTGGCCAAGAAGTCCAATGGCATCCTGGCTTATACCAGCACTACTTGTGGCCATCAGGACTAAGGCAGGGATTGTCCTCCTGCACTGGTGAGGCTGCATCTCGAATCTGGGGTTCAGTTTTGGGCCCCTTACTCCAAGAAGGACATTGAGGGGCTGGAGTGTGTCCAGAGAAGGGCAATAAAGCTGGTGAGGAGTGCAGAGCACAAGTCTTCTGAGGAGCAGCTGAGGGACCAGAGATTGTTTAGCCTTGAGAAAAGGAGGCTCATGGGAGACCTTCTGACTCTCTCCAGCTCCCTGAAAGGAGGTTGGAGTGAGGTAGTGATTTGGTCTTTTCTCCAAAGGAATGAGTGATAGGACAAGAGGAAGTGGCCTCAAGTTGCACCAGGAGAGGTTTAGATTGGACACTGGGAAAAACGTCTTCCTTAAATGGGTTGTAAAGCCCTGTCTCAGGCTGCCCAGGGTAGTGGTGGAGTCCCCATTCTTGGAGATATTTAAAAGCTGTGGAGATGCTGTGTAATAAGACTTAGATTAATGGTTGGACTTGATCTTAAAGGTCTTTCCCAACCAAAATGATTCTATGATTTGTACATTCCATAGGTAGAACAGATAACCTTGAGGGATGGGTTTGTTCATGCGTTGGGTAGTGGTGGCATTTGCAAATTCAAAGGTTGCCCACCTCCTCCCAAGGTAGGAGGAAGCTGCCTCATCGTTTTGGCAAATGAAAATGAAGAGTGTTTACTTCCCTGTGTAAAGTGTTAAGTTTGTACATCACAATTTAAAACTATGTTGTTAGAGTTCTAACCACCTTAATCTAAAGTGAAGACAAAATCATTGTTTCTTACAATTATCCCTCAAGTTTATCACGAGTAGTTTCTATTCCATATAGGAAAGGGACACATTTACGAAATCACAGATTAAAACACTTTCTTTTTGTCATTAGTATAAATGGCAAAAACATGGCAAAATCAACTGCACTCAAACAGATTGTATTTGTTTGTATATGTTACATTTTCAGTATGCTAATTGCTTTGAATCACTCCCTGTGTCATATTTTCAGTACTAAGTACCTGTGGGAAGGCGTATTTCTATAAATAGCCTGGAGTTGAAGCACTAATCCCCTGTAGGATGTGTTCCTGGTTCCTGGTGTGCAGTGTGGGGACAAAAGGATGTTCTGCGTCACAGATGTGTCAATTTTGATTTGTTTCATTCTGTTATTGATGGAAACTCTTGGGAGCTGGGGAAGAACGCTGGAGCGTTACAGCACGGCTGGCTGCTTTGGCTCCTGTCTGCTTGATCCTGGCAGAGTACGTGGGGTTGAGATAAGTTTATGTGCACGTACAGCTGGGAAAGCTGGAGCACAGAAGTGTGGTATTTAGCCAGTGCTCTCAGAGCCATGAGATGGTGTCTGCAGATTCCCTGAACCTTTATGTTGTTATCTGTTGTCACCTTCTGCCATGGTCGCTGTAGCATGACAAGTTTACCCAGCATCATGACACAGCTCTTTACCAGCTGCCCTTTGCCCAAGGTCTGTGGCTGAGGAGCCATTGGAGTAAACTTCCCCTCTTACCCTATGACCAAAATTTACTTCTGTGATCATGCTGACACTTGCTTTTGAGGCACAAGTGGGATGAAGGGCTATTTTGTTTCCTGTTCAACCTCTCTCAAAGCTTTTTCTCAGCTTACAGCCTGCTGTGTTTGCTTCCAAGTGTATTCCTTCTAGTCCATCTGCTACATGTGGTGTTTTCCGAGCGAGTACAACATGATACAAACCAACGCTTTGTAGAGATACTGGCTATGCAACAGAGCAACAAGAAGACATGCACTTTCGAGATGCAGCAACTAGAGGAGAGCAAGCTAACACGTGGTCTCTAAAGCCCTGAGTGGACTGACTGTCAAACTCTACAGTTAGTACCTCAAATTTCCATGGGAGCAAAGTGGAGTTTATTAGTATTCTGCTGATAGTCTTCAGCTCTGGAGAAGCTCTCCCGATGGCTGCAATATGAGCCAGCATGTTGGCATATTCTTTCTGTGCTGGATGGTAGACATGGGGGCTTGGGGAAACTAGAGCAAAACTCCTTAGATCTGCTGTTTCTTTTGTGACAGAATACTCTGGATAATATCCTTCATGGTGACATAGGTGCTCTGAGTAGGAACATGGCATCTCCTTGGAAAGCCTTCACAGGGGAGATCTTAGTCATTAACTTAGAAGAAGGTAGTATTCCAAGGTGTCCTGTGCAAACTTCATAGGATTCCTCTGCTGTCTAATTTGAACTTTTGGGAAGAAGAACTGTGCTCTAGGAGAGATGAACCACATCTTTCCAAATTGTAAAATGTCCCTCCCCAGCTTTCTAGTAGGCCCTGTCACATACTGAAAGGCTACAGTAAGGTCTCCCTGGAGTCTTCTGTTCTCCAGGCTGATCAACTCCAACTCTTTCATCTTGTCCTCACAGCAGAGTAGTTCCAGCCTTAGGATCATCTTCATGGCCTTCCTCTGGACCTGCTCCAACAGCATTTATTATTATTGATAAAATAATATTTTACGTTATTCTTTTCAAAAAAGCAAATTGTAGAAGAATCTCAGAAAATTATTATCCAAGAAGAGAGGCTTTTAAATGATTTGGATTCTTCCACATAGGGCAGTTCTATGAGTCAGTGGGAAAAAGACGTATCTTGGGACAGAAACATCAAGGTGTTTCTAAACCATTGTATTCAGACTTCTTGGCAGCTTCTCTTACTACTCAACCAGACTGAAGAAAAGATACAGCTTCTCTGATCCTTGAACTGGGTGGTATTTCTGAATGTTATTGACCACTTGTTCAGTCTTCAGTTTGTTTTATACAAAGAGGTAAAGCAAAAAATTACTTTTCCTCAAGGTGTGTGCACACATTAGGGAGATAGCAGTGATGCCTTTCTATCCCAACTGTCGTGAGCAAAACTAAAGGCTGATCCTCTGCTCCTCCAGCATTGTATTGGACTTCGGGTTGGGCATGTTTTCAGGTCTCAGCTTTCTAAGAAATACATGAAGGTGTGTTTTTAGAGAGCAGGGCAAGAACAACTAAAATGACACTTCCTAAAGACACACCCATACCGGGAGTGGTGTGGCACATGGTAGTCATTAGAGACACCCAGTTTGCCAAGGGCATGTGAGTAACATGAGTTATCACAAAATAACCATAAGCTTTCCTTAAGTTACTAGTGTGTATACACAGGACAGTGGTGGAAACACTGGTTATTTGTCATCTTGACATCTAACTTCTCTTCTTTCTACAGAAATAATGAAGCCTGATGGCTCCTGTATTACTGAAATGCTTCAAGGGAATGTCTTTTTCCAATGCAAACGTGGCCAGGGGTTTATCATATGGAAGTTTCCGTCCCTAGGAGTTATTATGGGGAGGGTTTAGCACAGCAAAGGGCAGCTAAGCTTCCCGATGTGGTCTAGAGTGAGAGGCAGATTCATCAGTGTTCTTCATCCTTCTTTTTGTCCAGTGAGCACCCTTTAAGTTATAATTGCTGGATCCTGCAGGATGGCAGCTTGGGTTGGTGTTTTTCTAGAAACATACCTGAGATTTCTCCCTATACCAAGGCAAACTGTAAGACTTTAACTTCTCCGAACTACTGCTACAATCTTCATTCATGTCATCCACTGAGTGATGGAAGGTATCACTGATTTTAAGAAAATAAATGTCTCCCTAGGGTCTCTGAGTAATCAAGCAAACAAAGAATTCAAAAGAAAGCAGAGTATTAACTCCAATCCAATGGTAATTAATTGTTGTCTGTTCTCTTTTAAGGATGCTTCAGCTGTGAATGGCGAGGTGGCTGGTTTTAACATATGTCATTGTCACCATCAGTGTTACTCAACAGCCATTTTCTCCCTTCCTTTCTTCTTCCTTTTTTCCTTCTCTGCTGTTTTTTCCTCCATATTATCTTCAGACTGGTATCTTTCAGGACTGCCCCTCCACGCACAGTCCCTGGTTGGTGGAGAACGGGTCTCCCCTTCAATACACAAACTCCGTCAGCACCGCCCGCTGGGGCGCACGCAGTCCGCTCCCCTGCCTCAGAACACCCAGGCCCTCCAGCAGTTAGTGATCCAGCAGCAGCACCAGCAGTTCTTGGAGAAACACAAACAGCAATTCCAGCAACAGCAACTGCACATCAACAAGGTAGGTGTGACCTGAAAGGAGTCTTTCCTCCTCTCACAGCTTCAGTACCAACTTTAGACAACAGTAGCTCAGAGTTTCTTGTGGGCAATGTCTATTGTTTTCTTGACCTCCATAAACAACTGGCTGCCCATCCTTGAATCTCTTGTCGTGATATGGAGCAACACATCAATAAAAATGTGGGCACCCATTTGCCAAGGTGAGGATCAGTGTGTGTGTGTGGCAGACAGTGGAAAGGCAGCTCAGTTCCAACTTCTGGCTTTCCAATAATACTTTTTAAAGTTGTGCTGTTCATCCACATCAGAAACTTTTTCAGTTTTGTAGTAAAATACTGTCAAGGGATATGGGGATATATTCATATGTGTATATTCAGTTTGAAAGGGAGAAGGAACAGTAATATGGATTTGAGGGGGGGGGGAAGCAAGGGATTTCGGACATTGACAACATCGGAAAATAATCAGAAGTGAAGATACATGGGTTTAGTGAAGTATTTTTCACTGGAATTACTTTTGGAAAGAGAAAAACTATTGCCATCTCTAGTCCAGATTCTCTAAACTATGTGTAAAACATTGCAGTGTCCTATTTATTTCTTCTCCTGAAAATGAAGACAGAATTGCTGTGCATCCTGCAGAGGGTATTTTGAAGATCAATTAGATCCGATTCAAAAATTGCTTTGAAGAAAGCAGGCACTGTGTTAGTTTACTTTCTGTAAATCACTTGGACAACATCAGGTGAACTTTGCAGAGCACCACTCAGCAGTGTACGGAGTTTGCAATTGCTGCGTAGCCAAAAATTGCCTGTCTGGGCATCCCAATAGTACAACAAAGCTGGTGATTTGCAATGATTGCGTGGAGTATGCATTCAAAAAGACAAAATCTATCCCGATGTTTCAGCCCAGGGAAAGGTGAGGGCACCTTTTAAGAGCAATAGGTCTGATCACAAGTGGTTTGGATGGAGCTATGATGGTTTTACCCCAGCTGAGGTTTTCTCCCAGGATTTCAGAAGGGCACAGTTTGTTCCTAGACTTGCAATATAAAAAGGCTGTTGGGAAAGTAGTAATCGATCCTAATCAGTGTGATATTTTTCAGACTTTGATTTGTACTGGCTTGAGGCCTTCTAAAGACTTTTCTCTAGAAATTCCAGTGGTAGCTTTCTTGAAGAAATAAGCAAATTCAGTGGTAGGTTTTGGAAGGACACTTTTGATGGTAGTCAGACCTTTCCGATTGCTGCAGTTGAATTTATGTTGGAGGTGTCTCCAAATATTTTTACAGTTCCAGTCCTGTGAGAAAACACAACTACCAAGAGCTGGATTTTAAAAAAATAATTAAAAAATAAATAAAGAAATGCACAACCCCCCCAAAAACTTTGTTTATAGACTTGAGCTAAGGCAGGATGATTACACAAGTTACTGACGTCAATCATGTACTTCTGGAGAGCTGCCACCGCTCACTGTGTGTGCCAGCCCCAGACCTCATTCAGCCCCGCACACCAGGGTGGTGGGGAACTGCTGCTGCCATAGAAATTTTCCCCTTCCCCCCTTCCAAACACACTTTGTGACTGGGATCATCGGACACGGGGCGCTAGGTAGGGTTCCTTTGTTCAGAAAGAAGCGTCAGCCTCGGCGGTTTGTTTGCTTGAGGGTTTTCAGGCTTTTCCTTTACCGGCGCTTGTGAGCGTCCAAAGACTTCCCTGTGACGTACCCACTGAACTCATTCAGTGTCGCTCGGACCTCCCAGGAGCTGGGCAGCGTGTGCGAGCAGGGCAGCGTCCTCCCCTGGCGTCCTCCTGCAGCGTCCTCCCGCAGCGCTCTGAACTTCAGCTTTCTGGGGGCTGTGATCCGTTGCATCCTCGGTGGAGTCAGGCAGGGAGCAGGGGGGGTTAATTCAACTGATTGCACAGGGGCAGCTTCCCCGTGTTTGATTTATATAAGTAATGAGTTGAAATGGTTTCGGTGCTAGTGCTGTGTGCATGTGGCAAATTTATCCCGTGGGACAGCATCCAAGTGCTGACATGGAAAAAGACTTTTCCCAGATGCGCGGATATTTTAAGACCCTCGTGTGTAGGAGAGCACGGGCACAACTAAAAATAATGGAATAGATTGCTGCCTTTTAATTATTAGCAGAACTGACAGCACTGTCTGTTAAGATATTGTTGGATTTTCTGTAAATAACACAGGACTATTTTCAACTGCTTGTGATTTATGTGAACGTAAAGATTTTTTGCCTTAAACTTTCCCTGGTAGGTGCCTACATCAGATGAAATTTTTGAGAAGGTTGCAGCCAAAGCAAGTCTTGATGTTTCCAAGAAGGTGGCCCAGGAAAAAATATGCTGGTTTGTTCCTGATGAAAAATAATTATCCACGGGATTCAGCTGTGAAGCCTTATGCCTGAGGCTTTGGAGCAATAACTTGGACAAACATAGACGGGGCGGGTGCTTGAGTAGGGAAGGAAAGTGCAGAAGGATGGGTTGGATGAGATGGGTTTGAAAAAGGGACAGAGCTCCTTGTGAGGAGCAGAGGGGAGTGTGCTCCCCAGGGTGCGATCCTTTCCAGCGTGGACTCTGAAGTCATAATATCACACACTGGTGTGGGTAGGAAGGAACCTTTAAAGCTCATCTAGTCCAACCACCCTGCAGGGAGCAGGGACATCTGCAACTAGAGCAGGTGGCTCAGAGCCCTGTCCCAACCTCACCCGCAGTGTTTCTAGGGATGAGACTTCTACCACCTCTCTAGGCAACCTGGATGAGTGTCTCACCACCCTCAGCATCAAAAATGTCTTCCTTAGATCTAGTTTAAATCTCCTCTCTTTTAGTTTAGGTCCTTGGTCTATCTCATTCAGCAGCAAATAGGAGGTTGCTTGAGCATAGCAAAGCACATGTTTCATCCCATTTGGGAGCTGACTCACCAAGACCCCGGGGAAGCTGTGGATGTTCCATCACTGGATGTGTTCAAAGCCAAGTTGTATGGGGCTTTGAGCAACCTGGTGTAATGGGAGTTGTCCCTGCCCATGGCAGGGGCATTGGAACTAGATGATCTTTGAGATCCCTTACAACCCAAACCATTCTATGATTCTATGCAGCTGTATCTAGTAGACAAACCAGGTGCCAGCCCACCTGAAATTTTACTAACAAAGAAATACAGCTTTTTCTTCCTTACAAGGCAATCCACAGACAAATGATTAGTTATTTGTTTTCCTTGTATTGTGACCTGACGTTGCTGTGAGGTTTTTTTTTGTTTTGTTTTCTTTCCTTTCTGTTCTTCATATTTCAAGACGTAGATAAGAAATCTTGCCAGCTACGTCAAGTCTCTTAAAAATGCCAGTGACTGGAGATGTGATGCTTTGTTCTGCACTGACGTTGTTACCTGCTGGAGACAGAGAGGCAGCTCCTTTAATAGTGTTTTACGGCAGCACTGTGTCATAGCCAGAAGTGACCATGTTTGAAAATAGAGGAGTAACCTCATTACCAAGGAAAACAGAGAGCTAACTAAGGGAAGAAGTTATTTATGGTGCATTGTGTAATTGTTGGCTATTACAGATATGTTTGTAAGCATTTTCAGTACTATCTTCACAATATGTTTATTACCTTAAATTTTCTTAAGTTACACAAACATGTTAGTGAACTTGCAAATCCTGAACATTTTAAGGGAGTTTTAATGAGCCTGGGCTGCACATATTCATATATTACACATATATATTAATAACCAAGTGCTTTTTTTGCAAAATTGTCCTTTAAGAAGAACAGGGTTGCAACAGATAGAACAAATGGTATATCAAGAGATTCATAGAATGTTGGGAGTTGGAATGGACCCCTAGAGATCACTGAGTCCATCCCCCCTGCCAGAGCAGGATCACCTGGTCTCACACATGTTGCTCAGGAACACATCCAGATGGGTTTTGAAAGTCTCTAGAGAAGGAGACTCCACAGCCTCGCTGGGCAGCCTGTGCCAGGGCTCCATCACCCTCACAGTAAAGAAGTGCCTCCTCCTGTTGAGGTGGAACCTTCTATGCTCCAGTTTATACCCATTTCCTTGTCCTATTGCTGGGCACTATAGAGAAGAGGTTCCTTCCTCCTAAGCCACTGTTATTTGAGGTTCTCGGGTTTGAGTTGCTGTTCTTCAAAGAGCAAGTTACTTACTGGTAGTCACTCCTATATCTGCTTAATGATTGTGTTTTGATTTAGCTTTATTAGATTTAAAACTAGATGATCTTCTAGGTCCCTTCCAACCCCTAATATCTATGAATCTATGAATCTATGAATCAATATTGCTTTTCATACCAATGACCTAATCCTTATTAAAGCTCTGCCCTGTCAAGTTTCAAAGTTCAGCAGTTTCTTTATAAGCCTATGAAATGTCCTGAGCCCTTTTAAAGATAGGAGATCGATTCATTTGCCCCTGTGGTGGATTTAAAAACAGATCTCTTTTTTTTTTTTCCCAAAATAAAACTCATATGCATTCTGAGATGTCAGATTATGAATTTTATCTCACCAATGAACCTTCAAAAAGTCCGAGCCTGTGTGAGTTATAGTGAAAATTAAGTTATTCCCTTTTCTTTTCAGCAGCCACTTGGAACGTTCAGTGGCTTTGTTAGGAAGGTCTGGCTAGAATGATGCTGCTGTTGCAGTTTTCTGCTGTATGGATGCTGTGAGCTGAGAATCTTCAATCTCCTCCCAGTTAACTTCGTATGATTCACAGATTCACAAATGTTAGGGGTTGGAAGGGACCTAGAAGATCATCTAGTCCAATCCCCCTGCCTGAGCAGGATCACCTAGACTAAGTCACCCAGGA
>JAOEGS010022312.1:10217-58503 GCA_025447755.1 Corythornis vintsioides | reverse complement strand
AAACTGGACACAGTACTCGAGGTGGGGTCTCACCAGTGCAGAGTGGAGGGGGAGGAGAACCTCCCTTGACCTGCTGGACTTTTGAAGGAATCGAAAGATTCCCAACTCAGCCTCTCACTTTCCAGATAAAATGCAGGGGGTGATTCAAGAAGCAACTGGACAAACAAGGTAACAGAATCTCTCTTAGATAGTTTGTGTCTCTCTTACTGTTTTCAGAATTTAATTGCAAAATGTTTTGATGGTTGTTCTGCTTCTCCTGTGTGGGTTTGTGGATGGAGCACCATCCATAGGTGTGCACATGCAAGAGGCTCTTATCTCTTCAGGGGGAAAATCAAGTGCAAAATGAAGGGGCTGTCATTACTTGGGATCCAGGATTTCATAGCGCTTAATGCCAAGGTTGCCCTGACCTTTCCTTTGAGTGGTTGTTTTGGACCCAGTTTATAAGATAAGAGCTATAATTCATGATTACCCTTTTCATGAAGCTGGTTTTTTTGAGGAAAGCAGAGTGAACTTTACCTGTGATGAGTTACATTTTATCAGTTAACCTCTGGGTTGTTTTCAGATTATATCAAAACCCAATGAACCAGCTCGACAGCATGAAAGCCACCCTGAGGAGACAGAAGAAGAGTTACGGGAACATCAAGCCCTTTTGGAGGAGCCATACAGCGACAGAGTCACCAGCCAAAAGGAGGCCTCAGGGCTGACCAGTGTGGTGCAGGTGAAGCAAGAGCCCATCGAGAGCGATGAGGAGGAAGCGGAGCCACAGCAGGAACTGGAGTCGGGGCAGAGGCAGGCTGAGCAGGAGCTGCTCTTCCGTCAGGTGAGCTCTCAGAACTCTGAGTTCAGGACTTGGTTCTTTGTAAAATACTTTTTGGTTCTTGATAGTCACCTTATGCTACTCTTAAGTGGAAGAAGCTAGGGGGAAACAGCTCTTGATTTGCTACATGAAGAAACCTATAGGTAAAGTCAGGGCCATCCTTCCCTGGAGTGACCACATCAGCTTGGAAGTCCCAGGGAAGAGAATGTGAATCACAGAATCACAGTATGGTTTGCATTGGAAGGGAACTTGAAGATCATCTAGCAGGGCACCTCCCACTACACCAGGTTGGTCAAAGTCCCATCCAACCTGGTCTTGAACATGTCCAGTAATGGAGCAACAATTGAGAAAACACAATCATTGTGTTTGCAACCACTAAACCACTTCCCATTTCTGTTGTTGGGAAGACAAAATGTGGCTCAGTTTTTGTAATTTTTGATTACTAAATACTAGCAGAGGATTGTATAATTTAAAACAAATTGGCTGCCCCAGAGAAAGGTTGGATAAGGGGATGAAAGGTGAGGTTCATTAGAGGGGGTTCCTTTTTCAGAACATGGAGATCTAAGAGATTGCAGCTGTGCTCACTTTTGAGGGTAAGCACCAGAAGCCTGTGGATTTCAAGTAATAAATCCAATGACAACTTAGTGTAACAGAATCTTCCCAATCACATGGTGGTCTCCCCCAGCTGTTTGCCATGATAGCAACAATGAAGGTAGAAAGGTTGTGATTCTTTGAAGGCATCAGTGCTCAGCATCTGGCTGTACCTACAGCTGTGCGTAACCCCCACACAGGATCTACAGCCAGGAGCAGATTGTGGTAGCTGTGCCAGGCTGTAGCTTTCTGAGACCACCCACAGCCTTTGGCTCAGAAGAGCAGACTCGTGCCAGATTTGCCATTGCAGTGTCTGTGAATAAGGTGAAAATTGGTCACTCCCTGTAGTTATTTACATCTCACTGCCACCTTCCTAGCACTTTGAACAGGAGTCCTCTGTCCTTGTGTCCCATTCCCGTTGTCCCCCCTACACCATGAATGGCCCTGGCTGTTGTTGCTCAGAGACTACATTTTTGATCCCTTATTCAGCAGCATTATCTTAATAACAACCTCTCATCTTCATTGCCAACCATGCTCATACAAAGTGTCATTTGATTTATACAGTCACATCTGAGCCTTGGTGCCTTTGTAAATACATTAATTAAATGTAACATGACGAATGGCCAGGCCCAAAGAGTGGTGGTGAATGGAGTTGAATCCAGTTGGTGGCCAGTCACAAGTGGCATTCCCCAGGGCTCAGAACTGGGGCCAGTTCTCTTTATCAATGAACTGGATGAGGGCATCAAGACATCCTTGGTGTGTTTGCAGATGACATCAGGTTAGCTGAAAGCTTTCATCTGCTTGAAATTATGAAGGCTTTTCAGAGGCATCTGGCCAGGCTGGAGTGATGGGATGAGGCCAATGGGATGAAGTTCAACAAGGCCAGGTGCCAAATCCTGCACTCTGGTCACAACAAACCCCTGCAAAATTCCAGGCTTGGGGAAAAGTGGCTCTAAACTGCCTGATGCAAGGTGTTAGTCAACAGCTAGCTGAGCCAGGATGTGTCCTTGTGGCCATGAAGTCCAATGGCATCCTGGCTTGTGTCTGCACTAGTGTGGCCAGCAGGATTAGGGCAGAGATCCTCTCCCTGGACTCGGCACTGTGAAGTCACACCTTGTATCCTGGGCTCAGTTCTGGGCCCCTGACTCCAAGAAAGACATTGAGGGGCTGGAGCATGTCCAGAGAAGGGCAATGAAGCTGGTGAAGGGTCTAGAGCACAAGTCTTGTGAGGAGTAGCTGAGGGACCTGGAGTTGTTCAGCCTGGCAAAAAGGAGGCTCAGGGGAGACCTTCTTGCTCTCTCCAGCTCTGTGACAGGAGGTTGGAGCCAGGTGGGGTTGGTCTCTTCTCCCAAGGATGAAGTGATAGGTCAAGAGGAAACAGCCTCAAGTTGCACCAAGAGAGGTTTAGAGAGGATGCCTCATCTCCAACCAAGAGAGGTTGGACATGAGGAAAACTCGCTTCTTCACAAGGGTTCTCAAAGCCTGCCCCAGACTGCCCAGTACCCATCACTGGGGGAGTTTTAAAAGCTGTGTAGGTGTGTTGCTGAGGTACTTGGTTTAGTGATGACGTGGCAGTAATGGATTAATGGTTGGATTCAGTTGTTTTAAAGGTCTCTTCTAATCAAAATGATTCTATGCTGCTAATGATGGACTGTGTTGATACTGTTCCTCTGAAAGTGCAGCCCTCTTTGCTCTAGTCCTGGATGTGTCGTCACACCTGAGGAGTCTTGAAATTGCTATGTTCTCTGCAATTATCTTGCCTCAAAGAGGAAAGGGAATAAATAGAGGAAATGGGAAGGTTCTTGGGCTGTGGTTTGGTATGACAAACTCTAGCTGCCATCCCTTTCTACCTGACCGAGAATATGTCCAACTAAAGGTGTGGTTCTGCAGAGAACCATCTCAGCTGAAAATTCCATTCCTGCCTGGGGTCCAGTTGAGTTTGGTGTGTCACACTGTTAAATAACCAGTGAAGTGGTGAAGAGTCACAGTGGGAAGAAGATGGGGTCAGACCCAAGGAGACAATGGGGCTTCTGCTGATGTCCTGTCAGTGTACACCAGCTTTGAGGCTGTGCTTTGTACATGCTGCACTTAAAGAATCCTAGAGATCTTCGGGTTGCAAGACACCTTTAAAGGTCAACCCAGGTTACTCAGAGCCCTACCCAATCTCGCTTGCAATGTGTCCAGGGATGGGGCATCTACCAGCAATCTGGGCAACCAGTGCCAGTGTTGACTTTACTCTAGAAATGCTCACATCTTCATATGCTGCACATATGTGCGTGTGCTCATTTATCAGGAAAAGGAGTCCAAGGCCTCAAACCTTAAAAATCCTTAAAAGCTCTTTTATGGAGGCCCCACTCAAGTCTTTCAGCAACTACCTGCTTCTCTCCCTGCAGCAAGCCCTGCTGTTGGAGCAGCAACGCATACACCAGCTGAGAAACTACCAGGCATCACTGGAGGCAGCTGGAGTGCCAGTTTCTTTCGGTGGGCATCGGCCTCTGTCCCGGGCACAATCCTCGCCAGCCTCAGCCACCTTCCCGATGTCCGTACAGGAACCACCCACTAAGCCAAGGTTCACAACAGGTAATGTTTTGGGGTGCTGGAGGCTGAAGCAGGGAGGCTGTTGTTAGTGGTTTGCTTTATGTTGTGCTTTTCTGCCACCTGCTCGGGGCTGCGTATCCACTGCCTTTGGAGACTCCATAGCATCCTTGTCTTCATCAAGGATATGATTCAGTCGTCTTGCACCCTGCTGTCCTGCTTGTCCTTTCCCCAGAGGTTCAGATAACCTAAAGTACAGACAGAAAACAACCTTTCAAAATCAATAGAGGCAGAGCACAGTAATTTATGTATCTCCAGAAAAAAAAGGAAAAGTCTTATGCTGTGACAAAGCTGCTTTAGATGGCAAGGTGGAGGGAGGGGAAGTCATTGGAAAATGGCAGTGTGCCGAACACAGAATCTGTTGGCTGTGTTTTCTGCACCTTTTTCAGTCCCTGTGCAGTCTCATGCCATAAGTTACCCAGTCCAGGCTCTATGCCACCCTACCCCTCCTTCTGAAACACAACCTGTGCCCAAGAGTCTGTGCCCAGAGGTTAGGAAAAATGTGGTGACTTGATTATTTCAAGATGTCATAAACAGATAAAGACCGAAGAGTGGGTTTTTTTGCCTGTTCAGTCTTCAGCTCAAAGGAACATTATGAGTGTAGTGAAAACCAGAAGAGCAAAAATGGTGTTAATCTCCCCACAGTAGGGAAGGGTCCACAGAACAGTCCCCCTGTACTGTGAACTGACAATGCTTGAGTTCATGGTTGGACTTGGTGATTTTAAAAGGTCTTGTCCAACCAAAATTACTCTATAATTCTGTGATTAAAGGCGAAAAATAATTCTTCCTCCTCGATGCTTCCTCAACCAACTTTATCCACCAAAATTTCTGTCTATTCAGTAGCCTTAGTAACAGATGAAAGTTAATTTATATGCCACTTTTCAAGTCCTATGTTAAGTGATTAGGTGGAGTTATTTTGAAGTCCGCCTTCTTCCCCAAATGTCAAGCTCTATTTTGTGAATGAACATTTTTCAGTGTGATGTGTGCCCTGGAAAAGGAAGGGGGGAAAAAATTCCAGAACGCCCAAGTAAGAGCAACTCAGAATTTTGTTTCTCTTCATCTATCCATTGATTCTTATTTAACCCACACTTTTCACATCATGAAAATCTGTGCTGTGAATCAGGTTTATTTTCAGATGCTGATGGTATAGTAATAGTGATATGTTCAGTATGATTTTGTTCTTTCAACTGCAGGGTGGGAAGCATGTGCCATCAGCTCTCTAAAAGCCCAAGCAGTGTCTCATTTTTACAAATAAGCCCCTTAAGCCTCTATTTGTTGTTAATGTTGAAACCTTTCAGTGAAACCTGTGTAGCTAATGGAACCAGTTTTAGCAAGATTATTCTAGATTTTGGCCTTTTCCAAGGATGCAAGAAAGGGTAGTCCCCTGGCTCACGGTCAAACCAGATGAAACTTGAGCATCTAATACACTTAGATCCAAACCTCAGCACTTTAAAAACAAGGACTCCTGACCCTACTTGAAGAGATTATTCATGCCTTTTCTTTCTCTCCTTCTCCTCCTCCAGTATTTAAGTTGTCTTGTCAATCATATGCAAGACTTCGAACGTACAATAACAATTCCTACCAGAGGATAGAGGTTTGACACAGATGTGTGCCTCTAAATTTCACTTTAAATTACAGCGTTAAGAATGCAGATGTTGAGAAGTGTGGTGCTTTGAAAACACACTGTTACAACATTATGATTTATTTTCCTTGGAAGCACCATTTAAAAACCAAAGGAAAAAAAAAAGTGGCTAATAATAAGAGGTGGACTATCACATTGCTTTTATATAGTGCTGCACGATCCGGTGCAGAATGAAGAATGCTTAGTGTAGCTCACCTGTAAAATACCTTTTTCATGGCATTTATCCATGTTAAGACTCCAGGGGCTTGTTTTTTCCCTCGTGCAGTTCATGCCAGGTGAATGGAGTAGGGAAAACAAAATAAAATGCTGCCAAGGTAGGAAGCGTTGGCCATTCACTGGCACTAACAAAAGCTCAAATAATAAAAGAGGAAACCTTTATGCTAGTCCTATAACTAGTCCTTTACCTTGCCTAAAGGGTGAAGGACTTGTTTAATCAACCAGCTCTATCAGCTTAAGTGTTGGGCAAAAAGAGCCTCCTCCTCTGGGCATGGAAGCACAAAGGCAAGTGTTTCAGCTGCAGAGCATGTGTGCACGGGTTAGGCTGCTAAAGTTTGCTTGAAGTTGTCCACGGTGTGTCGGAAATTGTGCTTTTGGAGGTGGATACTAAAGCTTAATCACCAGGATTGAACTATTCTTTGAAAGGCAGGAAATTAAAGTCTTGAGCATTTTTCAAAGGAAGCAATGCCAAAGTGCATCAGGCTTCTTTTTCTCCAGGAAAATCCATCTGTTTGATAAGTGGCTGCTTTGGAGGCTGATCCTAAACACGATTATGCGCTTTGGATTTCAGAGGAATTAAGATCTGAATTGTTGTGATCATTTTGTGAGAGGGATGGAAAAACACCAAATCTCATTCGGTGGCTCTAACGAAGCCAACCATGATCCCTTTAGACACAAACATGGCTCTTAAGAGATCAGTTATTGTCCAACAGACAAAGAATTGTTCATCGCTTTCAGGTTCGGGATATTACTTTGAAAGCGTTAATGCTTCCTCTGGATAGAGTTAAGACCAGACAGCTGGAAATTCTGGGATTTATGTATGACTTATTTTCCCCATCTCAGCTACCAGGACCTGACTTTCCAAAGGTATAGGGAATGAAGAGCGTAATACACCTCTCAAACATGATGGGCATTAGTCCACGTGAAAGTAAAACCAGTGCCCTTCCCAACTTCTGCAAGCAGTCACTTCTATGTCCCAAAGCATGACATTTAATTTTCCTTCCCACTAGCCTACGTAAGAAAGCTAGTCCTTGAACTTGCCCTTGCTGGCACAAGTGGCCCTCTTGACTTTAATGACTACTTCTGCCTACACTTTCCTACGCATTCAGATAGGACTTCTCAGGTTAGGCCATTAATTTGCATAGCTCCAATTATCCAGTCTCTGATCTCCTGTAAAAATGGTTCTGCAAATTATTCCGAGGCTCTGTATTAAAGAACTTCTCATTTCTGATGAAGGCATTTATTCTCTCTCGTGCAGAGCAATATAATTATCTGAACCTCAAATCATATGTTTGTTCTGCCAAGAAAAGCAAGTTAGTTGTGCTTTAGTGCTGACCTTTAAAAATTATTGTTCTCATGTCTTTACGGATCTTGCTTTCCAGCACCACTTAATTTCACTTATAACAGCCAATGGGGTTTCATAGTTTAAACTTAAATTGCCAAGCTTTTCTCTGTGTGTATGTGTCTTCATCTGAGTGTCCCCAGCCACAGGAAGGATCTTGGAACAGTTCCCTTCTTTCCAGTGGTTTGGTCTTAAAAAAAAACATCAAGTCACATGCAATTCTAGTGCGAAAGAACTTCATTGAGACACTACTGTTGTCATTGTATCATTGGGAACATACAAACTTTATAGATCAACCAAATTTCATAAATCCTGCTGTGGTCTCCAGTAACAACCTACTACCCCATTTTTGAAAACCTTTCCTTTAACCCCTGTGTCTGCCTACATTGGATAGGCTCCATTCATAAGACCCATTTTAGATGTACCACAAGTATTTTAAAGACATGTAGTTTGCTGGTCCTTGCAGATGAGGATGAGGAGGTGCTGTTTTTTGTGTCTGGAGATCTCTCCCACAGCTACATGTGTTTGCTCTTGCTGATGCTCTCAGCTGGCACCAAGAAGGATGAGCTGATAAATACCATGGTCTACTTCTAAACTGACACTAAACTTTATCAGGGAGTGTAGTGGTAGGACAAGGGATGGTAATGGTCTCAGACTGAAAGAAGGTAGATATAGATGAGGTAGTAGGCAGAAATTCTTCACTGTGAAGGTGGTGAGACACTGGCACGGGGTGCCCAGAGATGCTGTGTGTGCCCTATCCCTGGAAGTGTCCAAGGTCATGTTGGATGGGACTTGGAGCAACCTGGTCTAGAGGGAAGTAATCTTTAAGGTCATTCCAACCCAGAGCATTCTGTGGTTCCTTAAAGGAAACCTGGGCAATACCTGGCAGATTCACTGCACTGTAGAAAGACAAAGGAAGAACAGAAGAATGTAAGGTCAATGCAAAAAGCTGTTTTTTCATTTGTTTTTATTTTTATCTTTGTTGGCTTCTGCTCTGCCAGGCTCTAGGGTTACTCAGGTACAAAGCAGAGAGACTTCATATTGCTAGGGGTTGCTTTACCTATGTATCTTAGGCTGGACTTGATGATCTGTTCCACCTCAACAATAATTGTGTGTAATTCTGTGTATACCTAGAGTTGCATCACTATAGGTTTTCAGGAGTTACTATTTAAAGCTTAGAGACTTGGGCAAGGTGCTGCCTTTCTCTTCTGTTATCACCAAAATACCTCAATTACACCATCTTTTAGACTAAGGCCAGTGCCCTCAGAGGGTGCAGTCTTGACACCACTTACACCAACAGCAGAATATCCATGGACTGAAGGGCCCCAGGGTTGTACCCAGACAGGTCAGGAGCTGTCTGACGAGTAACTTCTGCTTGTACTTCTTTTGGTTGAGTTCAAGGCTAGTTCTTGACTGTGAATATATGTGATTAATAGATCCACATGCAGCTTCTGTCTTTAAATCTATAGATGCTAGTTGTAGTCCCTTATAGATATGTCTGGAAATAAGTGAAGGCAGCACCACTTTGTTTAATGTGAATGATTTAGCCAGATCTCATGCAGGCCCACATACTGTAGGTGGACATGTACATGAGGCTCTTTGGGGTAATAAATTGTTGTACCATTAAATGGTTTGAGTTGGAAGGAACCTTAAAGATCATGTAGTTCCAACCCCCCTGCCATGGACAGGGACACCTCCAACTAGACCATGTTGCTCAAAGCCCCATTCAACCTGGCCTTGAACACATCCAGTGTTGGAGCATCCACAGCTTCCCTGGGCAACCTGTTCCAGTCTCTCACCACCCTCACAGTGAAGAATTTCTTTCTAACATCTAAGCTAAATCTACTCATTTTTAGTGTAAAATCATAACCCATCATCTTATCACTAGATTCCCTGATACAGAGTCCCTCCCCATCTGTCCTCTAGGACCCCTTTAAGTACTGAAAGGCTTCTACAAGATCTGCCTGGATCCTTCTCTACTCCAGGTTGAACAACCTCAACTCTCTAAGCCTTCCTTAAATGCATGCTGTACCCTGAAGATGAGTTTCCTTCCAAAATAAATGAACCTGAGGTGAGATTGCTTCAGGCCTTGTGCTAGGTCAAATTAACTCAAACTAGGTAGGCAGTTCTCATGAACATCCAGCCTTACCATTGGGGTGAAGCATGCTCTCAGATGGTCTTTACATTCCTTGGCTTTGATCAGCAGCTTCTCATGAAGTCAGATGCTGTGAATCAAATGTGGAAGCCCTCTACAGAGCTTTTCAGCACAATCTGATTTAACTGAACTTTGGCTAACCCAAAGGCAGTCAATTAACCAGTGCTCTGTTCTTTTCCTAGAACTGAGTGTGGTTTGGGTTTTGTTGGATTGGTTTGTTGGTTTTTTTATTTCTTTTCACTCACCTACAGCAAAGCAAGGAACTGCCAGACGCTTCCCCTAAGGGTGAATACCTGAAAGTGTCTGTGCCAGAGTTTGCCTCAGAGGGGAAAGCCAGTTTTCCCTGTGGCAGAACATGCCTACACTCAGTCAGAAGGTGTGACTGCAGCTCCAGCCAAGCTGGGGTACATGCCACAGCACAGTGCTGAGCTCCAGGCTGCAAGTCCATGGATGCTCTGAGAGTCCAATTTCATAGAAGCCCCTTTGAACGTCATCCAGTTGCAAATTGTGCTGTTTATTGGTACTGGAACATGGCTGAGTGAAAACCCCTTGAGCTGTTTTCATGCATAGGTGTGCTGCTTTGGGAATTTGGGGGAAAGAAAGATAATCAGAGTGCAGACCCTTTAACATCAGGGGCTGGGAATAGCTCCTGCCTTTGCTTCTAATCCAAGGGCTTTGGATTCTCATCAAGACTTTTGATTTACAACTTCATACTGTGCTTTCAGACACATATTTCTTGTGAGAAACCTTATTCCTCAAGGGAAAAAAAAAAAAATCCAACCCTTTTGTTCTGTTTTCTGCAGCTTCTGGCTGAAGTGAAGGGTAGATTTAAACTTTTAACTATGTCTGTTTTGCTGGAGGGGAAAAAAAAGGTCTTTTGTCCCAGAGACTTCATAACTGTGAAGGACCTGCTGTTTTTTCTTCCAGTGGAACATTGGCTATGAAATCATAACTCCCCTTCCAAAACTGTACCCGGGCAACTCTGGAGCATGAATCAAAGTCTCCTACACTGTTGTCATGCCATAAATACTCGGTAATGCAAGAGGATTTAGCTGCCCAACTCCCACGTTCAAAATGAAACAACACTGCTAAATACCTACATAGTGTGCTGAATAATTAGGCCCAAGTGTGTGCTAATAGCTTTAATTAGCATGTTGTCAAATAATGTTGATGCAAAGACTTTAGCACAAACTATTTTATGAAACATCATGCCTGCTAACGACTTAGTCCTTCTGGTTTTTAATCCCAAGCCCTAGATTTGTTTTAGCAGCAATTATAGAAGTACCCAGTGGAAAGGCCACAGTCAGTCCCCACCTAGATCCCCTCTGATGCTTTCCCTTGTCACCCCCTTCTGTCACCATCACAGCTTCAGCCACTTCAGCCTGCAGAGATGTTGGTGACTAATTTATTTTTCCTTATCCATTGAGGATTTCCAGGGGAGGAGATGATTGCAGGTTTGGTGCTGTCTGAAAGCAGTTTCTTGGATTTTTGTTTCTTTAGTCCTGAGGCTCTGGTCAACACACATTCTTTGTCTAGAAGTGTTCAGTTGAATGTGAAAAACTATAGTGGTTTGTTTGTTTTGTTTGTTTTGTTTTAAAGGTAGGGTTTTTCCCATAGATCTTGCTTTTTTAAAAATTTTATTTTAACTAAGAGCAATTTTGTAACCTCTTCTGCAGGCCTTGTATATGACACCTTGATGCTGAAACACCAGTGTACCTGTGGAAATACAAACAGCCACCCAGAGCATGCGGGAAGGATCCAAAGCATCTGGTCCCGGCTCCAGGAGACGGGTCTCCGTGGCAAGTGCGAGGTAATAAAGACACCAGTGAAGCTGGAGAGGAGGTGGTGGGCCTGGGAGAAAGGGAGCATTGAGGTTGTCTGGCTGATGTGACTGCAGGATTATGAGCATTTGTGGGGGATGGCTCCTGGCCTGGGTGACAGCTTATGTACCAAGCCTGCAGCTTGGGCTGTTGACTGCTACCTGGATGTGCAAACTTTATACTCAGGAGTTTTATAGCTCCAGCTGTTGGCAGTGTTTTGCCATATGTGTGACCTAAATTTTATCCATTCCTAGATGACTGCTTGTGAGTGCGTGTGCGCGCGCACGCGCGCGTGTGTGTGTGTGTGTGTGTGTGTGTGTGTGAGAAGGTCTTCGGTAGCAATTTGATTTCATCGCATTATGACTGTTGGTAATTTCATTAAATGGTGGAGAATACCCTTGCCCAGTGTTGTGGTGAAGGATCATACACAGGATCATATCCAGGCAGGTTTTGAAAATCTCCAGGGAAGGCAATTCCACAACCTGGGCTAAGCTCTGTCACCCACTAAGGAAAGAAGTTTTTCCTCATATTGAGGTGGAACTTCCTGTGTTCCAGTTTGTGACCATTGCCTCTTGTCCTATCACAGGGCACCACTGACAAGAGACTGGTCCTTGGTGATCCTGCTTTGGCAGGGGTGTGGACTTGATCATCTCCAGAGGCCCCTTCAACCCCTATGATTCTGTAGTAAAGATACTATATAGTGAAAATAATGAGGGTAGGACATAACTAATCACAAGAGGTTAAATTAACTGGGTTTTTTTAACATATTTTAAGAGCAAAGTTTGGATACTAAAATACTAAGAGTAACAACAATAGTGATTAATAATTATTGTTATTCATACCTAATAGCAGTGATGATAAATTCATGGTAGTGTGCATTCATTGATTTTTTGAGCATCTGAGGGGACTGAATCACAGTAGGTTTGTCAGCATCTAGCTAGAAATATTTTCTGAGCAATCAGAAGAGATGTCCACGTGGTGGCAGCATTGCCATCGTCTGAAGCTCCCCATCACACCCTTGTTTATCCCCGAAGAGAGCAAGGAAGAACTTCAAACCTCTGTGAACACCCATTTCATCAAATCTTGGGATTACTAATGGGGCCCACGAGAAAATAACCTAAGTACCCCACTGCTGTCTAGCTTGTCTGTTTAGAAGCAAGATTTAAACTGTGCAATGCTAATTGCCTTTGCTGCTATATTTGCATTACAGATGTTCTCTGATGTTTAATTTCTTCACTGTATGATCTTTATCTTAACTTTTCTCATGGCCTTGATGGGTGTAGCATCTCCTTCCTACCTCCATGCTTCACTTTTCTGTTCTTCATACTTCTGTTTTTCTTCTAGAGCCACTCATTAACTTTCTGCTGTCCTTGATCCATGTCATTCTTTTCCTGATGTAATTTCTTTTTGCAAAACCATTTGGTCATTTCCCTGCCTTTCAGAGTTTTCCTGAAGCTCTTCACTTGGAACTTGTCTATCAGCTAGAAGAGTGGAGGACCATGTAGGGGTTTTATTCAGTGAAGATTACCTTTACATCAGGGGCACAGCTCTTAAGACACATCTCCTTATGTCAAGGACAGGAATGCTGTAGACTTAACATGTAGAAAGCTTCATTCATTGGGACATATTCCATTATAAAAATGATTTTAGAAAATTTTTGAAGTTTGGCCTAATAATTATTATTTATTACTTTTTAAATCTCTGTGGCCCATGCCAAAGCTCCGTGCAGGACAGCATGAGCTGTGCTCTCTATCCCCACCCACAGCAGGCGTGTGTGTGTTATTTGAACTGTAACAGATCTCTTTGTGTGAGGATGGGGACACGTTCCCGTGCAGCCTGCTATGGACCTACAGTATTTTTTATGGATTAGAACTGCTCCATCTGTATAGCAGCACTCAAAGGTAAATATTTTCAGAATTAGTAGTAGGTCTGCATTGAGTTTTTTTGCTGAGCTCCCGTTTTACTCTTTCTTGTCTTTAGCTGACAGACACAGCCATGCACCTTCATTTTTATCCTCAGGGTTGCAGGCCTGTTGTCCTGTGCCTCAGACAAGTTCAGGAAGCCCAAGGGCCTGATGTGAAAATTGTTTGTGAACATGTAGTTTAATCCATTTCTTACAACTCATGTCTGTAAAAGGACAGTTTGAACTTTGACATTTCCAAATCCCCTTGTTTCCCCTTCTTGAACAGTCCTTTGCTGTGGTCTGGGTGTGGGTATGGTTTGATCCTGTTGGTTGCTCAACATGGATTAAAACCACGGCACCCTGCAGAGTCAATAATCCTGTACACACTGCGTGGGATCATGCCAGACTCTGCTGGATCCCTGGCCTCTTCCAGACGGAGTTTAACAGCTCTCACCCTCCACCCCCCCACCCCCTGCCCCCCCCCAAAAATAAATCCCTACTCTGCTTTCTCATGCAAGCTCAAACAATTCGCAGTGTCTGTCTCCTGGAATTGTTCTTCTGGTGTTACTGTTGCACACATGCCCTAAGCCAGAAAAGGGCTTGCAGATAAATATTTTTATCATACATGCAAACAAATACTTGCTTTGAAATTTCAGAAGTTAACTCAGTGAAAACCTGTTTTCATCAGGAGCTGAGAGGCAGGCTCCTGAACAAGCTGCCAAGTGCTAAGTTCCTACCATTTCTCTCGGAGTCAATACAAGTGATCCAGAAGGGGCACAAATAATTTTATAACATTTTAAAAAAATCACATTGCTTCCCCCCTGCCTCTCATTTTTCAGCAGTGAAACAGATATCTATATGCTAAAGCTGTCCAAAAGCTGTTTTACATCCAGCTGAGGGGAAAATGTGCACCAGATTTGAAGTGTGATATGTGAGAGCCTGTCAGAGTTGCACGAGGTTAAAGATGACCCTTTGGAGTGAAAGCAGTTATCCCAACATAACGACAGCTGTGGGTTAGAGTATTGCTTGTTTTAAGTTAGCTTTAGAAAATACAGCAATTACTCCGGTGTGCATTTGGAATTTAAAAGCAACTATTATACTAATTGAGGCAATCTTAATAAAAAGGCTCGATGAAAACCTGCAATCACAGTGTAGAGTAATCCTCCCAGCCTTCACCAGGAAATCGATAGGTTTTGGTGCGTGTTTCAGAGGTAATCAAATCCCTGGGCTGCTCAGTCAGGGTAGAGAAGAATGAGTTCCTTGGGCAGGTCTGCCTCCAGGCACATCTTGGTAGCCATTGCAGAGTCTAGCTGGAGGCCTCTAGCTGACGGCGTTCCCCAGTTAAGTGCTGAGTCCAGTCTTGTTCAGTATATTTGCCAGTGAGCTGGATTAGGGGACAGAGTGGACCCTCAGCAAGTTTGCTGATGATACAGAATGGGGACGGGTGGCTGATACACCAGAAGGCTGTGCTGCCTTTCGGTGAGCCCTGGACAGACTGGTGAGTTGGGTGGAGAAGAGCCTCATGAAGTTCTGAGAGCATCATCTTTCCTGCAAGGAACCTGTAGCTCCTCTTTAAGTACTGGAAGGCTTCTATAAGGTCCCCTCGAAGCCTCCTCTTCTCCAGGCAACTAACTCTCTCAGGCAATCCCTTCTAACCAAGCAATGTTTGCTATGATCTATGATTGTTTCAGTAAGTAGCAGCTTTTTCCTTGCATGTTTTACTTGCAGCACAGAAGGAATATCTCCATCCACTCATCATTTCTATTCAGTTATTAGTGTTACCTGGAGGGGAGGGTGATGTTGACACCCTCCTAAAGAGCACAGAGCTTGAATATCTTGGTAGGGACACCTACCAGACAGCACCATCATTCAGGTGTAGCTCCATCCTGGGGAGATGAGGCTGTTTGACTCAGTGCAGGAGCTGCTGTTCTGGTGGCTTCATGGAAGAGATGCAGAAAGGCTATTTCTGCCTGTCCCCTAAATGTAGCAGATGTAAATGGGTCAGTATGTCTTGCTCAAAGAAAACAGCTGGCATATGGGTTAGAGGGATGCTGTGGAGCCTGTGAGAGGGGACTGAGGCAGACTTCCCAGGAATGAACAAGGAAGACAGGATCAAAGTTCAAGGGGGATTTGCCAGATATTTCCATCCCTTCTGGGTGTAGCATTTTTGTGATTATTGCCTCTTTAATGGGATGCTGTATTTTCACCTTATCATTAACCTCAGGAAAGTGAGGTAGTGGAGCACAGAGAAAATGGAATTGGAACTGGAGAGTAGAAATGCCAAATTTAGGAGCAGCAGAGAGCACATGAGCGCTCCCGCCGTGCTTTGATTCCTGCTGCCTTATGCCTCCAACAGTTTTACAAAGTGATTTCCTGCAGGCTTTGCAACATAGAGTAGAGTAGAGGCTGGTGCTGAAGGTCTGAGAACCAGAAATAGCAAGTTTGTTCTGAAGACCATGCTTCAGAGATGGAGGTCCTGAAGTCCCTGAGCTCCACTCCAGGATGTTCAGCCCAGTGTGAAAGCTGGCACTGCTCAGCTGGAAGGGATGATACCTTTGAAGCATCTAGTCTCTAGCATTCTCCTGCAAAGCCAGCAGCACTCAGGAGTGAGAGGCACAATATGACCCTCTCTTCAGTGCAGGTTTCCATTTGAAAGTCTCTTCTTTTTAGGAGTGTGATTTCCTTCCCCACCCCCCCCACCCCCCGTTTACTCCTTTAAGCTACCCATTTTTTGTTTGTATGGGGTTTTTTTTAGTTGGTTGGTTTTTGTGTGTTTGGTTTTGTGTGGTTTTGTTTGTTTGGGTTGCTCGGTTTGTTTGTTTTTGTTCTCATTACAAACTGCTCCAGGAATGTGGAATTCTTACAAAAGCAGGTGGCTTCCACAAAGCTGGGATGAAAGCTGCACAGGAGGTGCCTGCCATCCCACATGGGCTGCACAGCAGGATGCTCAGTGCTGAGGCTCACGTCTTGGGTGACCCTGGTGCCTCTGCAAGAGGTTTTCAGAGCCTTCTGACAGTTTGCCACTGACTATTCATATTTAAGTATTGCTGCTGCAGAGGGGAATAACTCTGTCATTCCTTCTGTAGGAAACAACCCCCCCCAAGTGACAACTCTTTTTAGAGTGAGCTAGTCCAAGTCATGACAAAAAATGGTGGTGTAATTCTAAGCCATATAAAAAAGAGTTTATGAAGTAAATCTAAGACATAATTTTTGAGCAGGGGGAAGTGAATATGTTTCTGAAAGTCAGGATTTATATCTGGACCAACCACTTGACAAATTACAGATTGTCTCTATTAACTCCTCTGCCTTCCAAAGGGAATAGGAGACAGAGACTTATGGAGTGGAAAAAAAATCTAAAATTGCTTTAACAAAAAATAATAACAATAAAATGGAATGTATACAGATCTATACAAAACGGGTATCAAACCCAACTCCCTGATGGCAGTTACATCATCATCACCACTGATGCTGTGGAGCAGGCACTGGGGTAGCCCCAGTTTGGGCTCATCAGCAGATGGGAACTGAATCCAGGAGCAGTATTCTGGAACACAGGGATCAGGATCAGAGGCAGAACAGACAGAGCCCTTCTCTGACACTGGCTATTTAAGAAGGGGCTTGACCCTCGTGACCCCTCAGCTTTATACTGAATGTGCTCTACATGGGCTGGAATCCCTCGCTGATCAGTTGAGGGTCCCCTGTCCTGGCCACTCCTCCCTGCAGGTGCACCCCAACATGGAGCACAAGAATGAGCAGTGACCTCAGTCTGCACAGGAGCAAGTCTAAGCCAGAGCCTTTGTGCCCAGCCCACCCCTTGGCAGTAGCTCTAAACACGGAGCATTATCACTGCTGGAAGCAGAGACTGGCTGTGAAGATCTGCCCCTAACTGCAGACAGGGCAGTTAGGAGGGGCTGGCCTGAAAAGGGAGATCACTGAGCAGAATTAGTTCTGTTCTAGCTCAAAGCAGGACACAGAAGCAAACCAATCCTCATTTCTAAATAACTCCTTCCCCGCTCTCATGGCCACCTATTGACTTACCCACGACCTCAACACTTTCTCATCTGACTGTGTATTTCTTGTGACAACATTTTGGAGGCAATCACAAGCTCACAGTTAAAGGTTGAGGTGTTTCTCTGCTGTACAGGAGTTGGTTGTTTTCTGTGGTACATCCAATATCTCCCTGGTGTTGTCTGGCTTCTGGGGAGTGCTCCCTCCTCTGCAAGAGTCCACAGTGTGGTCCTTGTATGCCCGAGGTTTTAACATCTCCAAGGAGTGCTTTGTTCTTTACAAATATATTTTCCCTTGCAAATGGGTGATGGCAACAAAAGATGAGCCCCAAAGTTATTCTGGGCCCCTGTGACAAAAAGCAAAAACAAAACAACACACAAAAAAAAAAAAACCCACCAAAAAAAAAAAAAACAACAACCCAACATTAAAAAGTTCCCAAATCTGTAAAATGTGAAGTTGAGTCTTGCTGACACCAGGAAAAGCTTTGCCATGATCTTCAGTGAAGCCAGGGGTTTGATGTCTGTGCTCATCTGCCCTTCTGGATTTCAGCTGGCAACAGAAGCAGGAATGAGCGTATTTGTGATACCACTTCTAGCTCAACCTGCACTGTCATATAAGAAAACAATTTGCAACAGATTGAGTCTTGTGGAATTTCCAAGATGAGTTTTAGAGCAGAAGGTTTGTAACTGACCCTTAATGGCTCAAAGATTCAGTTTACAAAGTGGTGTGTTGGGGAGAAATTCTTAGGTGTGCTTAATAATTGTGGAGGCAAGCTCAGAGTGTGGTTTGGAGAGACACCAGAGAATCACTTTATAATGGAAATCCTGAATATTCAGTAATCAAGCAATAGCTGTGTAATTCAGCAAATGCTCCATGGTAAGTTGTTTTGTTGTTTTTTTTTTAATGTAAATAAATCTAAATATTACTTTACATGTTGGGCTAGTATTGTGAATAAGTGATGAAACCTCAATTGGTCTTCAAGTGAATTTTTCTGCCTAAGAACCTATTTTTGTTTTTTGTTTACTGTATTTATGATTTGCTAATAAAAATGAAAAGTTCTTAATTGAGAGTTAAACAGTTAATCAGTGATTTCATTACACCTTTTCTTTCCTCTTTCAGTGCATTCGTGGAAGAAAAGCAACCCTAGAAGAGCTGCAGACAGTTCACTCGGAAGCCCACACGCTGCTGTACGGAACAAATCCTCTGAACAGACAGAAACTGGACAGCAAGAAACTTCTAGGTAGTGTTCTTTGGGTGTGGAGGGTCCTCTGAGCAGTTCCCAAAAAGGTTTCTTCTCAGCTCTGTTCAGTGTCTGCTTGAGACCAGTACAAGATATATCCCTTTTCTTTGGGTAGATCCCTAAAAGCTAGATAAGTAAAATTTTAGATAACTCAACCAACTTGGTTGACCTGCTATAAAGCAGCTCTACAGAGAAGGACCTGGGAGTGCTAGTGGACAAGTTCACCATAAGCCAGCAATGTGCCCTCATGTCTAAGAAGGCAGATGGTCTCTGGAGTCATGAAGAAGAGTATGGTCAGCAGGTCAAGGGAGGTTCTCCTTCTTCTCCTCCTCTACTCGGCCCTAGTGAGGTCACATCTGGAGTATTGTGTCCTGTTCTGGCCTCCCCAGTTCAAGAGAGAAGGAACTACTAGAGAGAGTCCAGCAGAGGCTGCAAAGATGCTGAGGGGACTGGAGCATCTCTGTGCTGAGGAAAGTCTGGGAGACCTGGGTCTTTTGAGCCTGGAGAACACTAAGAGGGGATCTGATCAATGCTGATTAATAGCTAAAGAGCCAATGGGTGTCAAAAGGATGGGCCTCTTTCTAGTGCTGCCCAGTGATAAGACAAGGGGCAGTGGGCACAAATTGAAATCCATGAGGTTCCACCTAAACATGAGGCAAAACTTCTTTCCTGTGAGGGTGCCAGAACCTGGAGCAGGCTGCCCAGAGAGGATGTGGAGTCTCCTTCTCTGGAGATATTCCAAACCTACCTGGACAGTGGGATCCTGAGCATCCTGCTCTGGGTGACCCTGCTGGAGCAGGGGGGTTGGACAAGATGATCTCCAGGGGTCCCTTCCAACCCCTACCATCCTATGACCCTGTGATTCTTTTCTTTCACATATTCAAAACTTTAAAGGACCCTCTGTGAAAGAAAGCTAATTCAGAATCTGTTTTATTTTGGACACTCTTCTCTGCATGTTAGAAAGTTATCCATTGCTAGGTAGGAACAGGAACATCCTGCTGAGGACCTGGGTCTGCAGCACCAACCAGCTGCAGGTACAGGAACATGTAACTGTCAGTGTTGTATGGATAATCTGCCAGAGAGATGCAAGGGCCTCTTAGATAGTCTTACATTTGTTTAATTTAGACTCAGATTGTTTATTCCTTTCACTGGAGACTGGATCTTCCTGAAACAGGGCTTCATCTGTCATAAAACATAGACGTTTTCCCTGAAAAAGATCTAGGGGGTGGGTGGTTGGACAAGTAGCCCCCCCCCCCCAGCAACCAAACCACATTGATTTAACACCTTTACTCTGTGGAGAGACCATTTTCTCTCTTTATTTTCGTGCCTTTTTGCATCAGTAAGCGATGGGCTGGAGGGGCAGTTTGGTAAGTTCTCACGTCAAGAACAGTAAAGAAACAGTTCTGGAATCTAGAAGTTGAGAAAGTTTATTTTGGGATTAGCTTGACTTTGGATGATATAAAAAAAGTTGACAGCCTATGTGATGAAGTAGCTGCAGCAAAAGAGCTGGGAAGATTCTGCAACTTATTCAGTGTGTACATTAGATCTCTGAAGAGGAAAGCTGTTAGTCATTTAACCATGCAATTAGCACTGCATTTCTAGCTAACTTACCACCCAGAGAAATGAAAAAATGAAACCCTTGGCCTAACAATAGCACAACTAACATAAAAAGTTGAAAGAATTTATGATGCTGTATCCTTGGTAGTGTAACACTCTCGCCTTGTGTAACTCGTTTCTGCCAGTCCAAAGCAACAGCACAGAAGTCTTCCCCAGTAGATCTGAGAAGTCTTGTTTGCACCACCTTCACAGGGACTGGTTTCTCCGCATATTTTTGAACCTGAAGGTGTGTGAGGACACGTGTCCCGATGGCTTGCTGCAGTGGGATCCAGGCAGTCCTCCAGCCTCTGACCCCTTGGCTTAGCAGCCTGCAGCAGTCAGGGTTAGCACTCTGCTTCTGGCACTGATCGTCATCTGCACAGAGGGACTGAGCGAGCAGTGGGTCACCCTCACCCCTCCTTTCAGAGATAGCCCTTTGAAAGACACATTTTTAGGGTGCAGTATGGTAACACTTGGTGTTTCCTGGTCGTTCAATTGTCGGATCCTCTTGAGATACTTTTATATTCCCTCTTGGTTTGTTTGGTGAACCTGAGGGAGGAGAAACCCTTGCTCTGCTTGTGAGTATTTCTGTAGTTTTGCTGTGTGTTGCCTGTGTCTTTAATCCCTCAATTTAAAATGTCTGTAAGAGATGAAGCTTATTCCTATAGCAAAGAGAAATAATTTTAATATTTGAGTTTATCCCAATACAAACTGTTGCCTATTTGGGTGTAATTTGCAAAGAAGACAAAGTTGTCTAGGAGTAATATGCCCAACAAATCAGATGATTAGGGGGCTGGAGCACATGTCTTATGAGGAAAGACTGAGAGAATTCAGGTTGTTCAGCCTGGAGAAAGCTCCAGAAAGACGTTATTGCAGCCTTCCTTAAAAGAGGGCTATAAGAAAGATAGGCAGGGACATTACATCAGGGTTTATAGTGATAAGACAAGGGGTAATGGCTTCAAAGTGGGAAAGAGGGAATTCAGATTAAAAATTAGGAAGAAGTTCTTCACTGTGAGGGTGGAGAGACTGGCACAGGTTGCCCAGGGAAGCTGTGGGTGCTCCATCACTGGCTTTGCATGGGCCACAGCAGGCACCAGCACTATGCTGAGCACCAAATTTGGAGTAAGAACAGCTTTGCCGTTGAGCCTGGCTGCTGGTTATCCCACCAAGCAGGAGAAAAGAAGCTGATGGCTTGACAGGAGGGGGTCCAGAAGGACAGCACAGTGAGCTAAAATGACAAGGGTGAGCCTGGCTGGGGTGTCTTCATGGCACCCAGGGAGAAGTTCTCCTTTGGGATCAGGGCAGGAAAGGCTGTGTTAGCTCTAAAACCAATCTCTGAACTTGAAGGCTTCCATGGTGCTGGAGCCCTGAGCAAGGGTAACAGCCACTGATGTGCTGGGAAAACCTTCCAGTAAAACCTCAGCATGCGCATTTGTGTCTGGAGGTGAAGAAGCCTGTGAGCAGCCCCTTCTTCAGCTCTCCTCTCCCAAAGAGAGCTTGAAAGGCTTTTAAGTTTACAAAACAGCTTTGTGGGGCTCTTTTAAATATGTTAGAGAGTAAATGTATGGCAGGTTTGAAGTCTGAGACCAAAGCTTTGTGGGAGGCCCTCATATGCAAATGTGAGTTTGTTAGACCTGAGTGTCTTGACATGTGTACAACGGTGGTGGCAGGCTCCGTGTAAACTCCTTGCCTTTGATAAGTCTATGAGGAAGAAAGAGCATGAGGAACCTCAGCCTAAAAGGAAGAGCTTGTAAAGCTTGGGGATTAAAACACAGGATGTTTCTTTTTAAACTTCTGCAAAGTATAAGTGGAGGGGCGTTGCTTCATCTGGCCGTTCTTCAGGAGACGGTGGGAAGGTGGTAAATAGTTTAGGTTTTCCTGAGTTGTAAGCAGGGGGCATTGTGGCTCTGCTGATCACTTTCACTTCTGCAGTTCTTCTGTAGCTCGTTACTATTTACTCCATTCTCAAAAGGTGCCCAAAGAAGGACATGTAGAAGACACTAAAAAGCTGATCACCGATGTTGAACTTTGTTTCCCCAGTGGAGCCTGAGCATCACCAAGATTTGCTTTGTTGTTGTTTTTCAGGAGGGTTTGAAGGTGATGAGCTTCAGGGAAGGTTGCACAACTCTACCCCTGGAAGCATTATTAAAGCCCTTGAAAGTCTGAGGATGAAAATTACAAATAAAATCCATCTCTCATTTGACAGTGCAAAGCTTTGGAACCTGTTGAACAAGTTTAAACTTAGGCAAATAAGGCTGCTTCTAATTTGCAAGGAGGAATCATAAATTGTTGTCAAGAAGATAAATACTGAAATAATGGGTGGTTTAGAAGTGAAAGATGTGACAGGAGGTGCAATGCAGGATGATCTAAGAACTTTCATGTGGATCTAATCAGAGTGAATCTCACTGTGCACTCAGATTAATAATATAAATGCATTAACTCAGCTTTCAGTCACAGGGGTAACGTCTGCGATGTGTTTGACACCATCATGGTCCTCAGCAATGTGCCTCTGCTGTCACGGCTCATTCACGCTCTACAAAGCTTAGTTAGCAGTTAAGGAAATGTATCCTTTCAGTAGAGACTTGACCAGAACAAGAACCTGGTTTGGTGGGGGGGGAGGGGGACGACAAAAAAAACTTCAACTCAATTTATTTCACCATTAGCTTTCATTAACTTTAAACAGGTCTTCAAGCAAATGAGTCATTGTACTCCAGATTTTTTACAATACCTGCATGCACATATTTCCTTCTCCCTGCTCGCCTGTGGTGTGTATAAAACATGCACAAGTCCTAGATGTAGGGTGGTGATGGATATGAGACAGCCTGTTCTTGTTTCAGTATATAGTTTATAAAACTCCAGAATTTTGAAGGGAGGATAATTTGCTCATATACAAGCCCAGAATGTGATATTACAGTTCTTACAAATGCAAAATTAGCCTTACAGATGGTTTTCTCCACTTTTCTCAAATTCTTCATGTTGGTTTTTGCTCTTCAGTCAAAACACATTTTCTTTGCTTTCTACCAGTTTATTTTTTGTCTTCCTCTTTTATGAAGCTCAGGCACTCCAAAATCTTCTAGTAGCTGCAGATGACTGATAATTAGGGTGTTTTTTTATTTCAACTTCAGTTAAAAGAGGTTCAAATGTTCCACTGAGAAGGTGCAGGGAGTATTTATTTGTTGGTAGCATCTCAGTCATTTAGAGTCAGCACGGCTGTTTGAAATGTAGGGCAGCACACAAACCTTGTGTAAAAATTAGTGATTTATAGAAAGCTTTTATATTAAAAAGGCTTTTGACTCAGCTGGAGTGTGTGCATTGTGTTTGTGTGCATTGCAATGTAAACGGGATCGGCTGAAAACAGCAAGAAAACCCCAGTCTGTGTTCGAAAAGATTGCAACACTGCAACAACTGGACAAAAATCTGGTGAACTTTGACTTCTGACTTACAGTGTCTTTTGTGTTCTTTTTTCCTTGCAGGTTCTCTAACGTCGATGTTTGTCAGGCTTCCTTGTGGTGGTGTTGGGGTGAGTACTCTCTTTAATGTGTAAATAATGTCCTGTTTGTTCTCCCAGTCCCATCGGTAACAAAAATTGTTGCTTTGCATTCCATCGAGGGGGTAATTGCTGCCAGATGTTACCCATAAACAGGGTCTGCCTGGGGTGCAGGGTCGCAGCGACGGCCTCACGTGCCTTTCTTCAAAAGCAGCGTGAAGTTTTTGAAACTATTTTGTAAAGCCAAAGTGTGTGTGACATTCATAGGCATGTTTTGTCTCTGGCTTTCAGGAGGACAAACCTCATTTCCCAGGCGGTGATGTTTAATGGCTTAGAGGTTGCTATGTTTAAAAGAAAGCCTTGCATCCAAAAATGCTTTCGACAGAGAAAGCAAGAGGTGCTGCTTCTTGTGCTGTGTAGGTGTTTCATCTTCAGTATTTTGCTTCAGAGCTGCCTGCCTCCTTGTGTAGGTGGAAAACATATTAATAACATAGCCATATCCAAGGACAGTATTTGGGAAGTTGTTGTAAATAGTAAGTTGCTGCATTTGTGTCTGGGCTACGTTACTGTCCTCAAATGTCTCGCAGCACAGGGAACTTGCAGTCTTCAGTATCTGGCATCTTTTTGTATCTCAAACTCCAGGACAATCACACACAGATTCTGAAGGAGGTGAATAAAATACGCATCCATTTGTCATGGAAAAGCTGAACGTTAATTTTAATCTCTTAAGATTCCATATAATAAAACCTTTTTGTGGCTGTTTGTTCCCATAAGGCTGAAAACAACACCCAAATAGCGTTCAAATACCTTGTGCTAAAGGTTTGTGTCATTTTCCTTTGAAGCCTGAAAACTTGAAAGTTTTCCTGCAGGTCAGGCTTTCTGCTCTAAAGTTTCTGTGCAGGGTGACAGTACAGAAAATCACAGTGAACAGGAAGAGAAAAGAATGAGATGAGACAATAAAAGGCATTGTGTTTAAGAAAGTCGCAGTTGGTCTTTCTTGTGCATAATTGTAGCTCGTGAGGTTGAATTTAGAGGTCTGGATTCTGTTATGGAAATGAAACAAAATTGTTTTCTTCCTGAGTCTTTGCAAAATCGCCGCTTTGAAAATTATCCCGTCAAAGAAAAAAAAAGGAAAAAAAAAAAAAGGAAAAAGAATAATCGACGTTTTTTTCATACTGCCTCTGCCGAGCACTCGTAGAGATATTTTATTTTGTATTGTAAATATGCTGCAGTCTCCTAATTCATGGCAAATTTTTGGCTAGAGTTTAAAAGGTTTGGATTTACTCTGCCCTGCAGTCAGGCATGCCATTCAAAGCAAAAATTATCATTTGCAAATGAAGACTGAATGGTAACGAGTAGAGACAGTGCCTGAGCCTTGCGTGGCCCCAGAAGTCTTGCATTAAATCTTAAATCAAGGCAGGAAAGGCCACAGTGCTGGTGTTATCAAGAACCTCAGAATAAAGATAGCCTTTGCAGTTAACTTGCTGACTGATTGTTTCCACAGACTCTTAGATATCAAATAAAACTCATGCTGACAGTAGTTAGCAATCCTATACAGATAATTTTTGTGATTTCTAGGAAAGCTTTTGAAAAGCAGTAATTTAATAGTAATCAACGATGTGATTTTATTTTTTTTTTTAACTTTTCATTAAAATGGCTGTTGTTTTACCTTGTTTTCCTCCCCCCAGTTATCCCTTGGGATGCAGTGCCGGCTGTTTCTGTCTGGTGTAGTAAAACACCTTTTTCACTGCTTTTGGGCTGCATTTCTAATTCCTATACACATCTGAGCCCTATTTTTATAGGGAAGATGAGGCCACAGTACAGAGCATTTGGCTGTAGCTTAAGTGCTTTATAGGTGCCCTGAATGGGTTTAAGCATAGATCATCTCCTTTGGGGTAGGAGAGATGCATGGTGATCTCACAAGGTCCTTTCAGCCCTGTTTTCCACTGTCTTTTGAAGTGTGAGATTTGTCCAGGAAGCTGTCTTAGCAGCATGGTCTGTTTATAGAAGGAGTAGGGGGAAAACTGTTGTCTTTGTTAGTGTGCCAGTTCTGTGAGACAAGTTGCTCTTGATTTGATTTGCTATGGGAAACGGTTGGAAGAAGCTCTATAGTAGGATCTTAGCTGGGGTCATGCCTTTCAGTAGCAGTATGAGAACTAAATTATTTTCTACACCAAAGAGTATGACAAGACATTTTTGACAGGCGTGTTTGGGGTTTTTTTTCCAAGAAAATGAGGAAAAAAAAAATAGAAGAAAAACCCAGAGCCTAGGGTAAAAAGATCAGTTTTGAAGAATTTTAGTGCAAGAAGAGGTGTAATGTAAATCTTAGAAGTTTGAGCCTGTGAAGGCTGCTGGGATGTTGAGTGATTGTTATGATGTAATTAAATTATTTCAAATTGCTCTAAGAAGATAGCTTAACAGGTGGTTTTCTGCTGTTGTTTGGCAGGTAATTTTCAGGCTGCGAGTGGCCATACAACTTTTTAGATTGATGGAGTTTTATTTAGACTCTCCTTTGTTTGAGTTTGCCGAGCTGGCAGAGCATCACTTATCGCTGAACAGTAATCAGCCTCTGTTTTATCTTTTCCTTACAAATTGAGAAGGTTGTGGAGAGGCAGCCCTGATACTGTAAGAAGTTTGTGTGGGCTTCAGTCACTTCATACTGGTGAATATTTTCCTGACGGTGAAAGAACATCAGGTGCATGATGAGAGCATCTGGAGGACATCATAGAATCATAGACTGGTTTGGGTTGGAAGAGACCTTTAAAGCTCATCCAGTCCAACCCCCTGCAGGGAGCAGGAACATCTGAAACTAGAGCAGGTTCCTCAGAGCCCCATCCAACCTCTCCTGCAGTGTTGCCAGGGATGGGGCTTCTACTGCCTCTCTGAGCAACCTGAGCCAGTGTCTTACCACCCACAGCATAAATAAAAAAAAAAACCAAACAAACAAAAAAACCAAACATAATCTTCCTTCTCTCTAGTCTAAATCTCCCTTATTTGAGTTTAAAAACATCACCACTTGTCCTATTACTGTACTCCTTGAAAAAGAATCCCTCCCCATCTTGACTACCACTAGTTTGTAGCCCCAGTTTGAAGGAGAAGGGATTTATTTCAGCAGAGGTTTTGCTTTTTCTGACCTTGTCACTTAATGATAAGTGCTGTCTAGGGGATGCTTCATGGGTCTAGTGTTCAGCTTACCACAACACTCAACAGCTTTCCAGCTGGCTGACTTCTTCGGAAGGAGGATTTTCCCTGGAGAGCTTGATACTGGCCTGCCAGGGGTCAAACATGATGCCATCAAGGGAAAAAGAGAGAAAAAGCAAAAGACAGTTTTTAAAAATCAGTAGGCTAAGGTGGGACTGGTCCTCTTTAGAATTTATTACTGATTAGAAGGTAGGAAATAGTGGTCAGAACTATAATCCCTGAGAAATGTGTGCCTTCACCAAAATGTTGCAATGCAGGGAATGGGTCATAAGCAAGTGTCATTTGCTGATGGTATTAAATTTATTTGGGGTCTTAAAAGTGAAAGCCACCTGCAAAGAATTATGGTGCCATGATCACAAGAAACTAAACAGCAGTGTAATAGTGATGTAACACTTTAAATTCAGTGTTAGATGCCAAATAGCACCTGAGGGCCAGAGGGGGGCTGGCTTGGAGTAGGTGTAAGTTGAATGGTTGCTGTTCCTTGTAATTTCTGAGCTGAAGGTGTCAGATGAAATTGTGGGCTGGAAAGCTTTAAAACAACTGCTTCTTCTTATACAAACAATTAATCAAGGCAATTCGCTTCCATAGGGGATGTTTTGTAGATGAAATTAATAGATGGATCTGAAAGGCATGTAGAGCAATTCATAGGGGAGAAGCTCATGAAGAGCTGGAAGCACCAGGATGAATTCTGGAGCTTGGGCTACCACAAGTTGTTCTTTAGCAGTGAGCACGATGAAGGAAGTTTGAGAGCAGGAACAGGAAAAAGTTTACAGCAACTAGCTTCACCTCCTAACACCCTTCAGCCTCTCTCTTTCAAACCGGCATTGCAGTGTCTCAGAATCAGTGAGAAAAGGGGTAATTTTGTCCCTTGGTGCTTGGAATACATCTCTTCAATTAGTTTTGTTTTTTTCCTCATTGGTTTGTTTTGTGTGGAGAAGTCTTCACATCTCCACAGCCGATACTAACAAACCTCCTTGCATCTGCAGGCGTCCTGTTGTAGCAGGAAAGGAAGGAGGCACAGAAGTGCTTCTATCAACAGATGTGAGCTCTCATTTAAACAACAGTAATTTATTCTTTTGCAGCATCTGCGAGTGCTGTATGTGGTATTTCTACTTAGGACGTTGCCTACACTTCTCTGTAGCACATGCTTTTCAAAACACTCAAAGACTGTCTGATGATCACTAAGAACTTTTGTTTTCTTTTTTGTGTAGTATTCTCTTTTTCTATGCACATTCTAAAAATATTTAAATATCTACAGCTTTAAAAAATGTTCTCAATGGTTTGTTTTTGATCTCTTCCAGAATGTGCTGTTCTATTTTTAGTTGTATTGGTTAGAGCATATAAAAATCTTTACCTGTGCAAGCAAAGTACCACAGTGTGGAGGCAACTTTGTGGAATGGAAATGAGAAGCAGCTAATTATTAGGAGAACAAAACGTGAGCCTGGGCATGTAATCAGAGCTTTGGAGCAGGAGGAGGTGTAGTTAGGTGAAGACAAGGTGCTAGCAGTGCAGATGGCATGTGCTGCTATTGCCCCAGTGTGAGGATGAGCAGCGAGGAGGGAAGAGCAGCGTCTGGAGCTGCACTGCAGCTTGTCTCTGTGCTTCATTTCTCGTCGGCATAGCTGTTCAGCCAAGGAAAAGATTGGAATAATGAAACCCATTATAAGACACTCATTTCATTTTTAAGTGGCTGAGCATTAGTGTGTGGTGAAGCATACAGCACAAGTAGGAACTTTCTAGTGTATTTTAATAAAAATCTCGAGTTTATAAGGAAGGGAAAACTTTTTGCTTTTCCCCCGAAACATCTTTGACATTCCTCCTAGAATAGACCCTGCAGCAAGCTGTTGACTCTCCTCTTCTGCATCCCATCATCATTTTCTAATAACAGAACATGCTGTGAAGGTTAAGAGCCTGCAGCAGGTCCCAGGCACTGAATTTCCTCTAAAGGAGCCCTCTCCTGCAGGCTGACCTCTTTATTAGCAGGCATCTTCTTTATCAGAACGAGCAAGGCATTAATATTATTCTCAAGAAGACGAGTGTGCCAACCAGGACAGCCCACTCCTCATCCAACAGCGGCGGATGTGTAAGACTTGGTATCTCTGACGCAGTTGTATCCTCTAGCTCAGGAGAAAAAAAGAGAAATATACACTGTTGGATCAACAAAAGGCAAGAAATATGCTTCCTCTCACTGTAAAGTCCTTCCAGATGGTAAGGCTTGATGTGCTGTCCCAGCAACAACTCCTGTGATGGCAGCTACATCAAAGGGCTTCTAAGCAGGGAAAGCCAAATAGCGTCTCCCCTGTAATGAACTTCAGAATGCAGAAATGATGGAAGGGTCAACAGCAGCCCATGCACCAAACAGCAGCAGCTTCAGAGCTGGAGAGCAGTCCAGCTCAGGGCCACATTAATAACATTTTCCACCATGGCAGAGTCTACGCCCCCCCGCTGCAGAATGCTGATGACTTCAGTGGGACTGTTCAAACACTTAGAGTCACACAGATGATGAAGTGCTGACTTGGAGTAGGGCCCAGTGATCTCCAGGCATCCATTCCAGAGAAAGTGGCTGGGTGTTAAATCCTTATCTTGGAGATTTTTGCACATGGGATGAGGCAGTGGAGAGCTTGCGGGTGGCAGAGGACATCTCTGGATCCAGTAGTCTTCCTGCTGGGGAGCTTAGTGTTGGGGCACAGCAGCATCCTTGAAATTGACTTCTAAATCACAGGTAGAATACTTTTTTCTAAGGACTTTCTGCAGAAATAATAACTCTTTAAAGCCACTCTGTCTTGCCCTCCTCATTCTTATTGAAATGCTGCCAACATGAGCCTGGTTTTTGCAGGCATCAAGGGGCCTGAACATGGTTGATGCTTAGCTCAGTTAATGATGACTTCTGCATGCTTTATGGGGAAGGCTGGGACAAAGAGTTGTATGAGAAGATCCCAGAGTCTGTTGGTTCCTTAGGTAAAGCCATACTTAGGACATGTGAATTTTGTTGGGTTTTTATTTCCTTTCCTCTGGTGCTTCATGGTGAATGAAGATGGATGGACCTCTGAAATTCTGTATCCATGGAAGGGCCTGGTGCTTGCTGTGGCTTGGCAGAGAAGGAAGCTCTTAGCTACTGGTGTCCATTTTCTTTCAAGACCAAGACAGATGGGTTCGATATGCTCAAAGATGGGTTAGATGTTCTCAGCATAGTGCAGCTGTATCTTGTGCAAGCAGTGAGACCGATGGCACTGAGGTGGTTGGCTCTTAGCTAAAGTTGAGTAAATACTTTCTGTTGTTTAAATGCTGAGTGTCTCCCACTTGCAGATACTGGGAGGAGAGGATGTGAGGCTGATGACTGCTGGATCCCCTGAGGGAATGTAGCATTGTCATCCTGATTGCAGAGCAGATTGGCCATCCTGTAACATTTTCAGGGGACTGCTGGTGAGGAACCAAAGTCAGAGCCTTGTAGAGCAACTAACACATTGGTCAGTGTGGAGGAGAAGCAGGTTGGTCTTCTTCCCACCTTGCTAGGCTCTTTTGGAGGGACACGGTCAGATCAGTCCCATCTTGTGCTGTACTGATCCAGAACTCCTAGAAGCATTGTGCGTAACTCAGACCCCATCATACTTCCTTTCCCATGTTACTGCCCAAATTTATGGGAGTCCAGGGGAGCCCTCATACCACAAGTAGTCTCTGTGGGGTTTTTCCACCAATGTGGTGGCTTTTCCCAGAGTCTGAGACAATGCACATGTATTGGCAGCATTACCGCACAGAGATGGCTTTTTGGTTATTCTCCAAATGCTTTCGTGGTTTACTGTGACTTCAAAAGCATCCTCAGGGCAGATGCTGCCAGAAGTCATCCCTGATAAACAGGCCTGGGATGATTTCCACAGGCTTTAGCACCACCATGAAGGAGGTGGCTCAGTCTCCTGTGTGACTCGCAACTCCCCGCAGCCCACTGAGCAGACTGGTTGCCAGACAAAACAAATAATCTCCTTCTTTCCTTTCTCCTTTGCCATTGTTCCATAAACGCGCTCAGCTCAGAGTAATATGTGAAAAATAGCTGGTGATCCTTCACATGGAGGAATGTTACATTTATTTAGGCTCCAGGGAGACTTTTGCAGCCTTCTAGAGTCTGAAGGGGGCCTAGAAAAAGCTGGGGAGAAACTCCTTAAAAGGGCTTGTAGTGATAGGAAGAGGAGTAACCATTTTAAACTGGAAGAGGTGAGATTTATATTAGAAATTAGGAAGAAGATTAAGTACATGCCCATAGTCAGCAGCTGGATGTTGAAGGTATTGTTGGTTTTGGTAAGACAGGGTTGATCTTGTGATTTCTCAGGGAAGTTATCTGCATAACCCTTCCCATGGCAGTCCTGAGCAGGTGGCTTTTAAGTGTCCATTATTAAACATCCATCTTTTTGTTTTGGTTGGTTGGTTTTGTTTGTTTGTTTGTTTGTTTTTTATTATTTCATAGAATCATTGAGTGACCATTTCATTTCATCTGGGATCAGTTTTCTCCATCAATTAAATATAAATACTGATACTTTGCTGTTGGTAGGAGACACCTTCAAATTTATGGTACCTGAGATGCAGACATTGCTTCTCTGACCCTTCAGCACTGCAGAGCTGTTGCAAACAGTTGTCTCTTGAGGGTCATTTGGTTGGATGGACACTGGTTAACAGTTCTCAGTGAGGTCCAGTCCTGGGACTGCCAAGATCAGTTCTGCGGTTCAATGCCTTTGAAATTAATGCATTTAAATTTAATGCATTTACTCTTTAATACATGAATAAGCAACGTGGGTCTCCATTTTCTGGTCGTCCTTGGTGCTTCTAAATGTGATTCCTCTGTGTCTCCATTAGGTCGACAGTGACACAATTTGGAACGAAGTTCACTCATCCGGTGCTGCTCGCCTGGCCGTGGGCTGTGTCATTGAGCTCGTTTTCAAAGTAGCCACAGGAGAGCTGAAGGTTGGTATGAAAATAACATTTGCCTTTGATATAGGCTCTGTACAGGACTCAGCTCAGGGCTGTGTTACGCAGGAGGTCCAGTTAGCTTCATTTTAATGGCACCATCTGGCTTTAGTCATAAAAATCTTTGAGGATATCACCGAGTGAACAGCAGACTCCTGGTGAATGTTCTTATGCACCGATTAAAAGGAAGAAAGAAACCAGAGCAGCAAATGAAATCACTGTTCTAGTGTTATCAGAGGATCTTGCTGTTGCCTTCAGCTGAGCCAGCCCGTTGGGTGTTTCAGTGACCTCGTGCAGCATATGTTTTTTTTTCCCGAGTGGAAGGAAATGCTGTAGCAACCCAATTCCATAAAATTAATGTGGACTTCTTTCCTCTTTCCAAAATGAGCAAGGGGAGCATCCGCTGCTTGTGAGAAAACCACTGAGAACAGCTACGTAGTTGCAATGCAGAATTAACGCTTCTGGCTGCGACCTCTGCATCCATCTTTGTGCCATAAACTTTCATTTCTGTCTGACTTCTTCATTTTCTTTCTTTCTTTTTTCTTTTTTTTTTTTTTCCCCTGTTTGTAGAATGGATTTGCTGTTGTCCGGCCTCCGGGTCACCACGCAGAAGAGAGCACACCCATGTAAGTACACGTGTGCCTTACAGGCTTGTGTCAGGGTTTGACCATTGGAAACTTAAAAGATGGTTCATTATGTTATCAATGCAGAATTTCTTGATTATTGATATACAATCTAGTGTTACATTCAAAGCTCCCAGTAATTCTCTGGAAGTGGACAAAATCCTGCCTAGTGGATTCAGGTGGGTATTTTTTAGCAAGAATCAGCATTACAGTCATGCCTTGGAAAAGACCCGATGCTTTTATTTGCTTTACTCCTGTGAATTATTTTAAATTAAATGTCAATGGCTTGTCCAATGGTACACAAATAATACTGGTTGCCAAACTAGTTGCAAACATAACTGTGTCCTGGGGTCACAGCACTGAATTAGGAGTGTGTCGGAGTGGGAAGACTTTGCAAATCAACAGCTGAAGCCAAGCATCTTGCATGTGTTTAGTGTAGCTGGGGTTTTGCCATCGGACTGTTGGCAAATCAGGGTCCCATGCATAATTCATATTGGCTTTGAAGATGATCTGGCTTAACGTGTGCTGAAGTTTCATGTCTTGGGTGATTCAGTGCTCTCTGGGGGGACATGAGTGCTTACTGTTAAAGTTCCCGTGAGACAGCATTTTGAGACCTCTCTGAGCATGTGTGCTCTGTCTCTGGGTCACACAGAATCACAGACTGTTAGGGGTTAGAAGGAACTTCTAGAGATCACCTTCTCTAACCCTCCTACTCCAACAGGGTCACCCAGAGCAGGGTGCCCAGGGTCACGTCCAGACAGATCTGAAATCTCTCCAGAGGAGGAGACTCCACAACCTCTCTGGGCTGCTTGTTCAAGGGCTCTGGTACCCTCACAGGAAAGAAGATTTTCCTTATGTACATCCTTTCCCTTCCTTTTCCCCTTTCCATATCCTCTCCTGTCCCCTTCTCTCACTTGCAGTGCTGGAGATCCCATGGGCACTGAACAAGATCTCATTGCAGCAGCATTGGGCAAGTGTGAAACATTCCCCCTTTCCAGAGAGATTGCAAGACACTTGCACGTCCATGTTGTGTCTCTGGTGGAGTGCTTGTGCATCTTCCAGGGAGGAAAGAAGAATGAGAGCAGAAGAGCTGTCTTCCTACTGTGTAATACTTAGATGATAGATGCAACAGGGCCAAGGAAACCTAAAATTAATGTCTCTCCTTTTCCTCTTGTCTCACCCCCTTCATCTCCTTTAGGGGATTCTGCTACTTTAACTCCGTGGCCATCGCAGCCAAGCTGCTCCAGCAAAGGCTGAACGTTAGCAAAATCCTTATAGTGGACTGGGTGAGTAAATGCCAGTTCTTGCCCTTCAGGAGGGCAGGTGTAGATTTTCTGGGTTGCTGGTTTGTTTTTTTTTTTCTTGCAAGGGCAACCATGGCTTTGTAACTCAGTGAAAAAAAAATGTCACCTGTGGTCTGCAAAACAAAATTTGTTGTATAAAGATTGGGGTTTTTTCATTAAAGTGTATTAATAAGGGAAGAGATTATTAAAGGGTCCATAATTTCCAGAATAAAATTGAAATAATAAATAGTTGCTTTCTAAAACAAGCCCATAACACCATCTCAAGGATGGGTAACTGCAAACCATGCTGCGTTCTGGTTATTTTTTTCAGAAAGTTTTGACCTTAACTATTACACATCATCCCAGCTTTCTTTTCAAAACATGGGGATGGGTTACTGAGAGGATTGGGCCATCTGGCATGGCCTGGCCATTGAGTGGGGTGGTCTCAGTGTCCTGACTCTGGGCCATCACAGCTTCTGGGCGCATGGGCAGGTGGTCAAAAGTGATCTCTGAATGGGAACATGATGGTGAAATACTTGCAGACAGTGCTGTGGGGTTGAGAAAGAGCTTGTTTGGGATTTTGCTGTGGTGATGTATACTTTTTAAAATGTGGCTGCTATATTTATTTCTTTAATATATTTTAAGCTATATTTATGTAGCTCTGAGGTCATTGGAGCTGCTGGATATTGGCCGAGAGTTTTTATTATATTGCCACATATCTCCCATGGGTGAGACCCTCTAGTTTGCTATATTTGTCTTTTTGACCTACTGGATGGAGAACCTTTTCCTCACATTCTGCCACCTGCTTTTCATGTGAGGAAGGGGCATGAATGAATGAATACCCATCCTGTTAGGGGTTGTGTTTCTGCACCAAGTAGCAATATAAGAGGGTATGTGCATGATAAGTTTGTGTCGTTTAACCTTGTTGGGTCAAATACAGCTTTTCCAGGCACTTGTATCAGTGATCACCCCACAGACTGATTAAAGATGCAAATTTGGGGTAACTTAACAAAGTCTCTCCAGTTGTCTCCATCCAAGTAAATTGATAGATAAGTTTTGATAGATGCTTGAAATTGTGTTTACCCCATGTGTTAAACAAGGAGGGCAACCTGAAGCCAGCTGTGCAAAGCAGATTACACTCATTGGCCCTAAACTCCAATTAGATAAACTTAACCTAGATCAGAGAAGTGCAGAAGATGAAGCATAATGGAAAAACCCCTCCAAATCCCACGATGCCTTTAGTCTGCATTTTCACTAAGACACTAACCTCCCTCATACAATGCAACCTCTGTCTCCTCAGGATGTCCACCATGGGAATGGTACTCAGCAAGCTTTCTACAATGATCCAAATGTTCTTTATATTTCACTACATCGCTATGATGATGGGAACTTCTTTCCAGGCAGCGGTGCTCCTGATGAGGTAAGAGAAAGGATCCACACAGCGTCCCTTCGTGTCTGATAGGACCTGCTCGGGGCTGTGACTCAAATCTCAGGGAGCCTCCACCCACCAGGCAAAACTTGGAGAGAAGCTCCTGCCACCAGTCTCACAATCAGGCTTGTTAGTGCCCCTTTGGCAATGCATTGCATGGATCTGTGCATTTGGTGCCTTCTCATTCAAGTCCTGGCAGCCATGGGCATTGTGGCAACTCCTGCCCTTGTGAGCTGGCAGGAAAGCACACTTGCCTTGGCTAAGGAGCAGAAAATGAGTCAAGGCAATTAGGCTTTTCAGCTCACATGAGACAGCCTGTTCTAGAGGAGCCCTTTGCAGCTGTCCCAGCACTCCATGTACTCAGGATTTCCTACTTACAAGCATAAGTTTTTTCTTAGATGCAGAAGGAACAGGTTGTCCGTGGCTGTGCCACCACCACTCAGGTTTCCCAGTACAGCCTTAGAGCCTGTTCATCTTTCCTTCTCCTGGACCTACCAAGCCATCACTCACCACCACTGCTGCATTCATATTGCACAGCCCCAACAGTGTGACCTGAGCACCAGTCACTGATGCTGCTGGACGAAATCCACCGGTTCCTGGTGGTGTCCTCAGAGCCTGCAGCAGAACAGTTGGTCCACTGGAGCTGGGAGACCTTTCTCCCTGGATGCTCCTAGATCCATTATATCCTTCCTTCCCTCTATGTGAGACATACTATCCTTCCAGAGTGTTTTACCAAAGGGAACTTATATTAAATCCTTAGTTTTGTGTGCTCTGAGGCACTCCAGTGTACAGCTGAAAACTCTGGAGTTGTTCCCCTGGCAATTTTCGGTTTTCCCATTCAGCAAACATGGATGTTTCCATTTCGATTTGTAAAGAAACTTAAACATAACATGTTACTGTTTTGTCACCCTGTTTGTGAGCTGCTCTTGCAGTGAATGAACAGCAGCTGTTTGCAGCAGGGTACGCAGTGGTCACAGACCTACTTTTTGCTGACTCTTTAATAATCCATCTTGCAAAATATTTACTATTGTAGGAAAACACTAGTCTATACCATCCACTCTGTATTTAACCATTTATAGTAATTTCTAGGTGTGTCATTCCAGACACAGTAAATCAAAGAATATATAAAATCAATTAAATCCACAGATGAATAAATTAAATACATAAATCTATTAATCCCACTGTGAATGGATGAACCCCTTGTGGTTTTCTACCAGCACTATTTGAACCAGTGCAAGGAATAATATGCAATAACAGCCCTGTAGCTGCATCTAACCTGACTTATCTGTGTACTTTATAACACATTAATTTATTTTTTTTTCTTCCCATGTAGAGACCTAAACAAAAATCCTACAAAAACTGAACTGTGTGCATAGGAGCTCAGAGCCCTGTGCAGAGCTGCTGACAGCCAATGACAGCAGGTACAGCCTGTCTCCCTTGCATCCCCAGGCAGCTATGATTTAACCACAGCCTTTTGGGTTTCGATACAGATGGGGAAAACATGACCCTGCTTCTTGGCAAACAAACTTCTGTTTATTTTTCAGTTTTCCCCTTTCTTAAGTATTTTTAGTTTATTTTTCAGTTTTCCCCCTTCTCAAGTATTTGCTGTCAGTGCAGGTAGGGATGTTTGCTATTTGTATAAGGGTGGAGATGGACTTACATCTGCCACCCACGTGTCCCTCAAACAACAAAAATCACTTCTCTGTGAATACTTTTCCCCAGCAGAGGGGGAGCTCGCTCTGATTAAAACTTTGGTTTTTTTCCCTTTCTTGAAACTGTAATGAAATATAAAATACGCTTCTGAATAAAGCTGAAAACAAATCTGTGTGTACTTTGTATGCCTCTGCAAAAGAGGAAGAGTAGCCAGTTGATGCTCAGGTGAGTAATAGTCAAATGCTGCTGGTCCACAGCTCCCATGAAGATCAGAGCATGGAAGAGCTTTGTTTTCACTCTTGTTTTAGGGAACAAGTCGCTTCAAAGGGAAAAAATAACCTCATTACCACTGAGCTGTTGAGTCAAATTCCATATTCAACTGGAAGAATACTGAGAAGAAATATGTTGCCAAACTCCACAGTTTCCAACTATTTGTGATTAAAGTACCATCTCCCTTTTTCAGGTTGGCACAGGAGCAGGAGTTGGTTTCAACGTTAACATGGCCTTTACTGGTGGCCTTGATCCGCCAATGGGAGACACTGAATACTTAACTGCTTTCAGGTAATGCTGAAGTTCTGCCTCTTAAAAATGTATTTTTCACCTAACCTGGGTTTCTTTTTCCTCATGCAGTCCTCCTTATTTTTCAGTTTCTCTCTTGTTAAGTTTAGAAATACAAGAATTGCATCAAGTTGCAGTTGGTTTTTAAGTACAACAAGAAAAAGAAAGTTTAATTAATAAACAGGCTATTTCTGTCAATAAGAAGTGTGCCTATGGGCATTAGGGGATTGACATTTTCTCATCAGCATTAATTGAAGCATGAATGTAAAATAATTGATATGAATAAGTGCTTCTGGTTAAGGCTAAAAATCTTTTTATCTCTTTGGTGTATTTATGTGGGTAAACCCACCTGGATGGAGCTGGGAACCCCAAAAAAACTTCCTAACAAATCAACATGAGTTGAAACTTGGGATTGCAGCTGCTCCAAGGCTTGAGACATTATTACCACACTGGGGATGGTGATACCTGACTTCTGGGCAGGTTGGACATGAAGCCCCTCTCCTGAAAGAGCTCTGCTTGTGACTCACAGCCACAGCTTAGTCCCGAGTGTACCTAGTAGAGGGACACGGCCTTGTTTGGTTAAGCTTTATATTTTATTATTATTCACCCTAGAATTCAAATATGCCTGTTGTAGCCATCTGGAAATCAAAATGACTGAATAGTTGGGTTTGTGCTTTTCTTACTGGGTTCTTACTGGTGTCTCCAGAAACGGCCCGTTGTGTGTTATGACTTAAAATAGAATTCTTTCTTAAAAAGTGTTGCTCATCACTCACTGACAGTGAGTGTGAATGGAGGTAAGCAAAGCTGTGGAATTGAATTACTGTGTTGCTGGGATATTCTCCTTGATAAGCAGTAGTAGTAAAGCCAGATATAAACTGCTATGCTGGGTCATACAGGCATATTCAAGCATGCTGCAAAGAACTGGCATCATTTGAGTCTCCAAATGGAGCAAGGGATGAAGCTACTTGTTGACTCACTTGGGCATTGTCTGCTGGTCTTACTGTCCTACTCACAGAAGCATGGGTCAGTATTACAGGGAATCATTTTATATGGTCCTTACTTTCCTCTTCATATCAGCATCATCAGAAGACATGTATGAAGCAAAACAGACATTAAGATGATCTGTTGTCGTGCACATGCAGATTGTGGTTTCTCTGAGCAGTGTCACTACAGGAGCACTGCAAGAGCCTGGGTTGATAATCTTGCTGCTCTGAGTAGCTAATGAGCAAAATACCCCAAAAGGGTACCTGTGTTTCATTGGTATCTGGGGGACTCACTGCAAACCTGGAGTGAAGCATTTGCCTCCCAGACTTTGCAGGGAATGGGAGAAGGAAGGTTTTAAAATTAACTATGGAAGCAACAGAATAACAAGATGAAGTGAAGGCAGATCTCTGGGTAGAGAACTTGAAAGTAAAGCAGTAGTGAATATAGGCCAGTGTGAGACCGTAGTTTGCTTTCCAATAGTCTTTCCAGGAGAACAAATATAATTCTCTGACCTGATGGATATAGAGGTTTTATTTTTCTTTCAGGCTGTCGTGTTACACCCCTGCATCCCCCATGCTGTGGGTCCCTCCTCTCCAAATGGCATCTTTTTTAACAATTATGGGTTGAAGTGGTTTTGCATCCTCCAGCCAGATTCAGTGCACTTCTGGCGACCACGCCACATAAATTCAGTGAGACACACACTTGCCAAAACATGGGATGCAGATTTCTGGTGACAGGCGGATGGAATATCGCCTTCATGGTGTAGTTTTATTTTCTGTTCTTCCCTGTGTGCTTATTTATAGTCCATTCTGCTGAGCAAAGAGAGCTTTTACTCTTCAGCCTGCCATTAAAAAACCTTCAAAGAGTGTGTACAATTTAAAATAACATCTAGTCAAGTAACTGTCATTTGTCTCAATGTTTTATTCCTGTTACAGGAAAGCAGCACTTTCCTCCAAAGTGGAAGTCTGTTTATTCCAGCAGTCAACAAGACAGATCTCTTCATTAGGAAGAGAACCCATAGCTCGCGACGGAGTGACACACTTGCTATTAAATATTAATTGACTTCCAAGGCTCCTGGAAAAATGCTCAGCCTGCACAGTAAGACCTTTGCCAGCCATTCCTTAACAGGCACTAGTGTCTTTTTGCCCAGAGACAGCAGCTATTTGGGGAACATATTTTGGAGCTAGTCACAGCCGTTGTCTCACTGGAGTTTTGGGAAGCTGAGGGATGCTGTGACTCGTCCTCCTGGGGAGCACCCCCCGTAGCCTGCCTCGTGTGCACACCTTCAGTCAATAAGTTAAATTGGAAGCTTTTTTTTAATCTCTTGCCAAGTTTGGTCATGATAATACATTATCAAGTGACCTTTTTAAATCTCAACCAGCTTATTTGAAAAACATTTTTTTTCCCTGAATCTTTCTATTGATTTTAATGTAAAATAATGCTTTGAAGTTTGCAATTTATAGTCCCCCGAGAGTTAGAAAGTGAAGGGAATGGGTCATATATCCCTTTTTTTTCTCTTCTTTTCTTGTGTTAGCCCCTTGAGACAATGCATGCCTTCAAGGCAGCACCTTGTTATTCCACCCCATCGAATGCCACGTTGCATTTGCTGGGGATCAAACCTAAGATGAAGAAAAGATAAGAAAATTGGCCATAATGAACTCCAGAAGCAGCAGGCATTTTCACCATGAACTTGGAAACTCACAGTGGAGAACTGAGCTTTAATTCAAACCAGTCCAAATGCCAAACTGTGAGGCTTTGAAGTCTGCAGAGGAATCAGTGGAAATCCTTTGAGCTAGGCAAAGATACTGATATACTTTTTCTGCCTTTTTTTTTTTTTTTTTTTAAGACTTAACTCTTCACATGCATGTCTGTTTTTAGAAAAGAAAGCCCTCTCTGTGGAAAATCAGCAGAAGAAAAATAAGCAACATGCTTTTACTTTTTTTTTTTTTTCTCTATTTCAGGATGATATGCTGTGTCAATTTGATAAAAACATGCTCTCTAACGAAAGAGTAACTGAGATAATTGTCCTCATAAATTAGTCTTCTGTGGAGGGAATAAGTAAATCCCACTGAAACCTCTCCCCACACTGAAAACCTGTTTCAGTGCCATCCTGCTCTTTCTGAAGAAAGGACAGAAACTTGCATCGGTGACTTTTTATTTATTTTATTTTTTCCCCTGCTGGGAATGACTTTTCCAAGCACTGGCCGCTCACAGTGCTGGGCTGGGTTGGGCAGGATTGCCTGACCCCTCAGTGTTTGTTAATACCACCGAGCCATTTCCAAAGCGAGCACAAGAGTTAAACACGCGCAGCGGAGGGCAACCTGCCCGTGCACTTTGGCGCCTGTTGTCTTGTAACCCAGGGCTGAAACCACCAGCTGCTCTGTCTCGAGGTTGGGGTGATACAACGACTGCTGGATGATCATGTTTTGGTTTTAGTGAGAGATGGGGAGGGGGGGGATAGGGTGGAGTCACCCCAGTCGCTCATAGTATGTGCAGAAGGGATTTGGGGAGTTCTCTGCGAGCCTGAGGCTCCTCCACCCTAGTGCCGTGGCTGCTCTGCCTGCCCGAGACAACGTGACATTCTGATGGAGTTGACCGTTCGCTGGGCGAAGGTCCCATGCCTGAACTCACCACCCAAGTATGTGGGCAATCCAGATTTCACAGATTAGGCAGGAATGTCTTCAACTCTTAATGCAAAAAATGCAGGGCATATAATTTTAAGAGACCTTAGCTCATCAAAATGTTATTGATATTCATCTGCTGTTATTCCGTCGTTATAGAAACAAACAGTTGTAAAATTCAGGGTTGATTTTGTTTGGTTTGGTTTTGGTTGTTTGTTTTTGGGTTTTTTTTTTTTACCAGGGTCTGTTGTTCCCCGAGTTGTTGTACAAGCAGAAATCATCTTTGCTTCTATAAATCCTCAGGATGTTTTCAAAAGCAGAGTGTGCAAACACGGCTGAGAGACTTGCAGGAAAAATGCAAAGACTGCATCTATTTCCTTATTGCAAGAGAACAGCAATTACTTAGTGAAGTTAAATTGTATTTTCTGCAGGAGTTTTCCTCTGCATTTACTGTAAGAAAGTTTTCATAATGATCCGAGCGGTTGTGTTGCCTCATACAAATTTATTTATTTTTTCCCCTGCCCTGAGGTCTCCCCGATGGTTAGAATTCCATATAAAGCTTGAGTCCATGTTAGTTTTATTTTTACTTAAAACACCTAAACCAGAAGCAAAAGCCATGACTTGAAAGATCCCTCCTCCTGCCTCGCTCAGGAAGCGTTAAATGAGTTCAGGAGCCAATTTAGTGGCGGGGGGGGGGTTGTTTTTCCCTTCAATCCATAAACTCTCAGGAGTGAGTAAGAGGAGGTGGGGAAGATGATGATGTTTTGCCTGGAACGGTTGTTTCTGTATTTTAGATTTCATGCTCTCCTGACACTGATTTCGTCCCCAAACTCCTAATCCCTTTTGACATAGGTAAATGACCGTGGAGATGGTTGCTTGGAGAAACAAAGACCAGAGTCTTCAGGAGACTGATTAGCCTTAGGAGCAGCGGATAACATTTTGAGATACGTATATCTATATATATGGCCAACAGTGGGGAAAAAGAGTCTCTGAAAAAAGTGCTTCAGCCTTCTATGTTTCACTGCTTTGCTCGCTGCAATTGAGCATTAAAAAAATCCTCTGTAGGATTCTTTAATCTGCCTGTCATTAATTAGGCATTTAATTGGTGAATTGGTTAGTAACAGAATAAAAACTATTCAGTCTTTTGGAAAATAGATATAAAATTCTATTTCTTTTTCCTCTCCCCCAAACGACTGCTGGATGTGATCAGTAGTTTTTGCTGCTTGCGGCCACCAGTATTTACTACTGCATAGCTGTTCAGCTTGGTTGTGATGGAAGTCAAACAAAAGGATTTAATTTATTTTAGTCAAGCAAAACAGTCCTCTAAAATTTAGGAAATGTAAAGGTAACCCTTGTATTTTGAAAAATTCTGCATGGGTTGAATGAATATTCAGTGTTACAAACCCTTTCTTTCCTCAGTAGGTAACTAGAGCCACCTTAGCCATTAGCTAAAAGAACCAGTTCCAGACAACTCCTTCTTGATAGCAGTTTAAATTTCTGGCTTTTTTATAGTATCGTCACCAAAGCAAATTGATGGGTTTGTTTATGGTGCAATTGTTGCTTTCTCTTGAGACTGAGCTTTACTGTGGTGGATCTGAACAACATGACTGTTTTCATCTGTGTGCAAGAAAAATGAAGAACCAAAAGACTGGGTTGGATGTGCCTGAAATGCTCAGATGAAGTCTCAGAAATACATTGAAAGCGGTTTGTTTGCTTGGGTCTTAAATTTTCACAAGAGAGTCTTCTTTTTTTTTTTTTTTTTTCTTGTTTTTCTTTTTTTTTTTCATAATTAAAAAGGAAAAACAAAGGAGTGCTGAGAAGCAGGAGAGTTTTGCCTTCCTGGGTCAAGCTTTATGGCCAAAGATAACAGCTGCTTACTTATGTGGTGAGCATCAGATGGACTGTGGCTTTGGAGTACTGGTGTCATAATGGAGTCAGAAATCAGAAGCAAGAGCAGCTCTTAAAAGTGTGCATGGGAGTTGTTACTGAAAGAAAGGGTTCAAGTTTGGATGTGAGATCTTGGGTTTGTGATGATGGTCATGGTACTGAAAACATCATTAGGTTATTTATTCTGACACCCTGTCATCCTCCACTTCTCCTCTGTCTGTCCCTGAACACTCGTGGCTCCCAGTCAGCCTCTGTCCAGGACAGGTATGCAGTGCCCATCCCATAGGCACAGGGCATCCATCTGTCCTCCTGCCTTCCCTTGGCTGGGGGTGCCAGGAGACCTGTGACACTTATTTCTTAAAGCTGTGAGGGACCTGATAAAAGCATACTGTGTATATAGAGCATCACTAATAATTTCTCAGAGTTTAAGGTACTTGCAGCTGTAAGGTCACCCTGTCCTGCACCAGAGAAAACTCTGGACATCCTCAAAACGACTTCTTCTAATGATTGTCAAATACCAATTGATTTATTTCTAGCCAAGCAACTGCTGCTTTTTCTCTCCTAGAATTTATGCAGACAGGGTTCACGGTTAACAGTGCTGTCTGTGTGTTGGCCTTGCCACTAGAGGGTATCTTTGCACTGTGGTCACCATGCGGGGACCTTCAGCCGAACATCTCTGGCACCTTGACGCTGCTCTGCAGCTGTTCCTCGGGTGCGTTTGTGCTTGGCCATCAGCAGATGACCTGTCCCAAGGAGTCGTGACCAATTCAGGGTTGCGGTGCTGACAGAGCATAGAATCTTACAAGGGTTTGAGTTTTAAAGGACTTTTAAAGCTCATCTAGTTCTAACAACCTGCTCACTAGCAGGGACATCTTCAACCAGACTGTGCCCACAGCTTGTTCAGGTTTGGGCTTGTTCTGCAACCAGTTTATGGTGATCTCGCACATCAGTTTTGATACTAGCAGCTCCCATGGTATCATAACTTCACGGGGAGGAATAAAAAAATTGATGATTTTAGCAGTTTTCCTTCAGTTAGAAATTAAAGAGCTCAGCAGTTACTTCAAAGCTCAGGAAAACAAAACGCAAAAAAACAACCCTCTGCCACATGCACTTGCTTCAAAATTTCTGCTTTAGTCCTTTGTGAAGGAGGTGGTTTCTGCTTAAAACCTCTGTGGGCTTCACTAAAGAGATTTTTGTTGACTGTAAAGTCATCAGCAAAAGCTGTTCTATTTTGTCTTCCTTATTTAATCATCTCCCCGAGGACCAAATGTATACCGCAATCAAAATGTATACGTCATTTTTCCCTCATTTGAGGGAAAAATTAAAATTCCTTATTCTGATTTTGAAAAAATGAAAAGAAAATTAGTTCCTTTTTGAATAGGTTTCTGTGTCTGTGTGCAAAGACTGGCAGAGGGGGAGACTGCAGGAGGCTGTTGGATTACTGTGTCAATTAGTTGGCAAAAAAGTAAATTCTAGGAGGCTTTTTTTTCTTCCTTTCTTTTGGACTTTTGGAGTCTGAGCGTCTCGCCCATACCTGAAATGTCCTGGGTGTCCTCTCAGTGGTGACAAGGGAATCTACTCAATGGATTTGACCAATGCTGGAAGTAGCTCATTGTGTGGTAGATGTTAATATTTCATTGAAAATAAACTGCAGAGAACAAAAGGGCATGAGCTCAGATCTGTCTTGGAGCTAATATAAGTTGCTGACACTAGAAGGTGTCCTGTGACTTTTTAACATCATTGTAGCAAGACATGTGAGTTTTTATGGGTATCTTAATAGCAGCTGAACATCTCAGCACTAAACAGACCTTTCTGATCTCTTTCTGGTTTGGGGAGCATCACATAACAACTGTACTCAATAAAAGTGAAGTTTTTGTGTATGCAAAGATACTTATATGGCTAGCTTCAATTCATGCTGCAGAAAGTTAACCTTGCTAGTAGATGTTCCTAGGATGGGGAAGCAGGGAAACACAGTCACCTTCAGTAACATTAAGGGATGGCATTGGTCGGGTTGCCCTTGGGATATATCCAAGATGCAGAGGGTTCATTTATTGTGGAAAAAAAGAACATAATTTGGAAAAAGTTACTCTATATAAAGGGCATTGAGATGGAGATTTACAACCCTGGAGATTTATGATGGAGATTTCAGACATAGGAATAGGCTGCCCAGGGAGGTGATTGAGTCACCATCCCTGGATGTGTTTAAGGGTCGTTTGGATGTAGTTTTGAGGGACATGGTTCAGGGGTGAAATTTGTAGAGTAATGTTAATGGTTGGACTTGATCCCAAAGGTCTTATCCAACCTGCATGACTCTATGATTCTGTGACCCTCTGTGCACCTCTTCACTTCTCCACTGTTTCCTGCAGCGATCAGTGTCTAATGAAAAGATTCAAAACAACTTTCAAGCCCATGCACGTGGGTACCCCGTGCATGGCACAGAGAGGTGTTCATCCAAGAGTGCTTGCAACAGGCTATTTCAATCAGAAAAGACTGGGGGTGTTGCACTGTACTTATTAAGAAATTCTGTTGCTCTGACTTTTTTTTCCTTGCTGCAGTTTCAGTTCTGCCCTGCTTGTGTGGGAGCTGTAAGATTAAGCGATTGCTCTCTTGCAGTTAACTTACCCGTTTAGCTGAAGTTGGCATCTGGATGTGGGAAAAGGGGCATTCACAACCTTGTGTAGGCTTTGAACAAAAATGAATCGAGGAGAGAAAGCAGAGGGGAAAAGGCCTGTTGTGGAGGAACCACAGACACAGACCTGGTGTTTCATTTAAATACTGGCCTTAGCAGATAATAGTTTATGGGTGCTAAGCGATTAAATCCACTTTCTTTATAAAGAAAATACCAGGGGATTGGAAACCAGAGTTCAGAGAGGCATATTTGGGTGGGATATTAGTATATTAAAGCTTTTTGCCTCATCCCCAGCCTTTTGTTACAGTAAATGAGGAGTGCATTGAGAGGAAATGAATAGCTCTGCAGATTCTGCAAAGGCTAAAGGAGGTGTTTTGAAAGAGCATGTGGAGACAAGTGCCACGTACCGAGGTTGCCATCAGACAACTTTCCCAGGTGATTTTGCAACCTGTATTAGGAGCCATCTTATTTTCTCCTTAACCCCTTGTGCCCTGTCTGTAAAGCAAGATATGAACGCAAATGGGAAACCAAACATGTAACACCTTATTTCCCTGGTCAAAATGTGAGACTGTTGGTGGAGGAATGAACAGACCTCAGTGGAAAAACTTAACAGGAAGCTGACTTAAAGGTATACTGCAGGGCAAGGTGTTCAACCAGCTTTCACCCTGTCAGAAAACAGGGTTGATGGGCTTCGCTACCGTGGAAAAAGAGTACAAGGGTTTATAGCAGGTTTGCTCAAGGTGCTTTAAAGTGTTCCTGCCTTTATTCAAGAGCCAAAGTAACATGTCTGCCATTACCAAATTTTCATTGCAGAACGGTAGTAATGCCCATTGCCAATGAATTTGCCCCAGATGTTGTGCTGGTGTCGTCTGGTTTCGATGCAGTGGAAGGCCATCCCACACCTCTCGGAGGATATAATCTATCAGCAAAATGTAAGTTGTGGATTTACCAGAGCAGAGATCTGAAACAGGTAAACTGCTGCTGCCCTAGGGACTAAAATACAGTATTTGCAGGTTTGACATCTTGGGGTCTGTCTTCAGAGCTTTCGTTTTGATGGCATATATTCCACCCTTTTTCTTTGACTTTTCATGTGTTTTATTGCCACACCATATATATGTTCTGGCCTGGCTGAAGCCTTCATTTTCTTGAAGCACCGCATATTTCAATTTAAAGTACAAATGCATTATCTAAGGAGGTTCCCAATTCATTTTTACTTGTATTTCAGAGAAGAGACCTGCCAAATCAGTGTTGTGTTTGCTTTAATGCAAAATCGAAGAAAAACTCTATGCCATGTGCAAATATTGTCCCTTTGCTCTGAATGCTACAAGTCCATTTCTTCCTCCAGGATAAAAAGTTCAAGTTGAGTAATTTTGTTGCCTGCCTTGGAAGCAATTATACAGGCTCCCAGGAGCCTTCTTTTTGCTTAGTATCCATGTTGTTTTGCTGAAAACCCTCCCCCCCACACACCTTGGTTATGCTGAGTTTATCTGGTGCTGTTTCATTCAAGTCAATCGAGAAGACAGCTTTTCTAGCAAAAGGACTTTATTATTATTTTTTTAAGAGTTCATTTCAGCTAGCAAACTTATTCTCCACAATGAACTTCAGAACCTTGTAAGGTAGCTGAACCTATAAACTTTATACAAGAATAAAGTGAAATAGATTTACAAGAGACAAGCTATTTAAGGTATCCAGAAACACTTTGTAATGAGAAGGTCTTGTTTACCTGCTTGTCAAGTTTCCCATGCTCTGCTACTCTTGCAAAACAGTTATGGGCTCAACCATGAATCTTTTTATCTGGCTGTTAATTTGCCAGTTTGCAGAGGCGCTCACGGGGGTCACTGCAGAACAGAAAGCAGGGTGCAGAGATGGAAGGTAGAAATGCCCTGGATTTACTTTTGTTTGGAGTTTTTGGTATTTTTTTTTCCAGAGGGGGAAGGTTGCTTTGAGGACACGTTTTTTAAATCCTCTCAGCTTGGTTCTGTTTTGTTTAAAGGGTAGAAATGTATTGCGTGTCATACGATCAAAGTCCCCAGTGCCCCAGGAATTTTTATAGCATATTATATACGGGAAGAAACGTCTGTTAAGAGCTAGATGTCAAATATCTCTGGGGCACCGCGATGCTGCTATTGCAGCTGAAAACACCGGCAGCAATTTTACTGATTTCCCCTTCCCCTCCCCCATGACTGCTCTCACTGCGTCGTCCGGAGCAGGGCAAAAAGCTGCCTCCTTACACCCCTTTCCCTTCTGTCCAAAGGAGATATTTGCTCTTATGTTCAATTTGGGGTGCTGAGGGGTGGTAGGGAAGGGAGTGGTGCCTCTCACCTGGGTTAAACTCCAGCTCCTGGGGGGGATATGGATCCATCCTGCAATGCTCTCGGCTGAGGAACCGTGGCTGGAATTCTGCAGTGAGTGTATTAAAATCCAACCTGGCTTATATTATGTGCTGAGTCCTTTCAGATCCCTTGTGGTTTTTTAATATGATGTAATTCCTTTCTATAATTCTTTGATCTGTTGCCAGGAGCCTGATTCCAGCCACAACCTTTGCCCTTCTCCTGCATTTCCTCTTTTTCCCTTGTTACAGGCTTCGGGTACCTGACAAAGCAGCTGATGGGCCTGGCCGGGGGTCGTGTCGTCCTGGCCCTCGAAGGAGGCCACGACCTGACCGCCATCTGTGATGCCTCAGAAGCGTGTGTTTCTGCTTTGCTGGGAAATGAGGTACAGAGATGGGCAAAACCAGGGGCCACGACCTGCGCCCCTGTTGAATTTGGGCATCTCATCCACTAAAACAGTCCATCTGCCAAGTGTTTTTTACTGGTTTGGGTCCTTTTGACCCATGTTGGTTTAAAAGTGCATGCTTTATTTATTTAAAAACTACCTGTCTACTGAAGCTGGGTTTATTCTTTATCCAAATAGTTAGGAAATTTTAGATAGTTTAATTTTTTTGCTTTTTTTCCCCCACACGCTTCTGGAGTCAGTGGGTTTAAGGAAGAATTTCTTCAAATTCCCTGTCCCCATCCTTCTTGATGCAACCTGGTTATCAGCATCTGCTGTAGCAG